>PVJD01007664.1:0-66891 GCA_004026545.1 Mormoops blainvillei | reverse complement strand
GCGGAGACACGGCCGCTGGGGAAGGCTGGGCCTGGGCTTCCAGGTCCAGCCAGGTGTCGCTGTCCTCAGCCACCAGTGAGGACCCCAGCCAGGATGGGCCCTCCCTCTGCAGCTGGCCAGGGCGTGCCCTTTCTCCCCGTCTGCCGGGCAGCCTCCTGGTCGGCTCTCAGGCCTCGACCCCGCTGGGAAGCCTCTGACTGATGTCTCCTGAGAGATTTGCCTAGAACCTTCTTCGGTGACTCCAGGGCTTTCCTCTATGGGCTCCTTGCTTGCCTCAAGTACAGCCCGACCCTCAGTTTGAGCTGCCTCCTTGTCCACTGCTAAGTGCGTAGTGTCAAGGACCGCGCCGGACTAGGGCCTTTGAGAGATGGCTCTGACCCAGTTCCCCTGGGGCTGCAGGGACGTGGCTTCCTCCCCAAGCCTCAGTTTCCTCCTCTGGGACCCCATCTCCGGACACCTGGCTCACTGTCCCTGGCCAGTGGCCCTCCTCGTCTGGGAGGCTGTGCTCCCCTTGCCGGGCACCTCCCCCCACTGAATGAGGGACACAGGTGGACAGAGGGGACCACACAAGAGCCTCCCTCGCTCCCGCTCCTGTGCGGTGAGGCTGCCTGGTGTCTTCCTACTTCTCCGGCTCCATCCTGCCCCCTTCACCCTCCTTCTCCCAAGAGTTCTCCTGAAGGGGACCCCGTTCCGGGAATCCCAGGCCGGGAGCCGGACCTACGTGCTGGACCAGAAGTGACCTGAGGAAGCGACCCAGAAATGAGATGGCCGCATCGCCCACTGATGGCAACACAGGCCTTGTCGCTGGGGCCGGTCCCGTGTCGACGGTCCCCAGAGCCTGTAGCAGTTGGACGGCCGGGCGTGCGAGCAGGAGGCCTGTGGGAGAGGAGAGCCGGGGGAGTGGGAGGGAGGTCGGGTCGGACGCAGGTCCCTGGTTGGAGCGTACGGGAGGGGTCAAGGCTCCGAGGACTGTGCCATCGCATTGGTTGCTGTTGCCACGAGCCACCGACGCATCAGAGAGAGAAATGATCATCTTGGGTCTGTTAATCGCTCACTCGAAGCCAGGCGCGAGGGTCAGAGGGCCTCCTCAGAAGCATCTGGAGAGAGACCCACTCCCTGCGGTTGGCCCGGGGCTGGCGAGGAGGCGCAGGCTTCACTGGGAGCAGGCAGAGCACTGGGGAGGACAATTTCTCAGGGAGCCTGTCCCCAAGGCTGGCGGGGGGCACTGATAGGGAGGAACTGGGTCCTTCAACTGGGGCTTTCCGGGGAGACATCCTGAGAAGCCCGAACCCTCGACTCCCCCGCAGAAGAGCCCTCAGGGGCTGGGCTCATCTCCCACGCTGCTGGCTTAACCTCCTGGCCAGACCAGACTCCTCTGTTCCCAAAGGCTCTGGGAAGTTTCCAGTCAAACGGTGTGCAGGTCCCATAACTGCCATGGCCACTGTGGAGCCTGGGGACAGTCCACTGAGAGGGCAGGAAATCCCAGGCTGTGCCCCCAGCTGATAAGCACGGCCCTGATGCAGGTACGGCCGGTCGCATCCCTCTCTGCCCCCCCCCGCCCCTCCCCCGCCGCTGTGACAGCTCCTCTGCCTCTGGCCGCGGCCCCGACTCTGCGCCCCCGGCCCGTGTTTGTGTGTGTTGGTTGGTTCAGCTGAGCGGGCGCGTGTTTCCAGGCCAGTGTGGAGCTTCTCTGCCTGTGTTTGAATTCCAGGGATCCCTCAGCCCCCCGCCCCGCTCCTGCCCTCCCTCCACCGGCCAGCTCTGTTTCCTCACCTGCCGCAGGGGCCGCGGGGTGGGCCGCTTCCCCGCGGAGACTGGCTTCTCCTCTCTCACACCTGCCTCTTTGGTTGAGATCTATGGGGCTCACACCTCCCTGTTTCTCTCACTCTTTCATAAATCTAACTCTTTCCTCTGCCAGGAAGCCTCCCGCCCGCCGCCATGACGACCTCCTCTCTCAGGAGAGGTGGGGACCCAGCACATTAATCATTGCGACGACGGGGCGCCGCTGCCTCTGCCCGGGATGGGCCAGCCGCCGCGGCCGCGGCCGCGCTGGACTGCGCGGGCTGGTGGATGCAGGGCGCGTGCAGGCCCCGGCTGCGCCTGGGCCGTGTGGGCTCGGCGGTTCCCGGGAGCTCGCTGACCGAGGGCCCTGCAGGCCAGGGCCGGGCCTCGGAGAGAGCCCGGCGTGTCCGCCGCGGCTGGCAGAGGCTTCGGTTTGGGAGCTGGCTTTGATCTGGGGACCGTGTTGTTGGCTGTGTCCCTTGGGAGTAAGTTTAAGAGGAAATATTACTGTTTCTCAGCAGTGGCATCGCAGCGTCTGCAAAGGCCCCCCCTCCTGCCGAGAACTCTGCTTGGCACCTGGCCAGACATCCAGATGAGAGCCTCTGGGAAGAAGGGGGAGGCCCTGGCCCGGGGCTGCCCTGCCCAGCTCTGCTGGACGTGTCAGGGGACCTTGGCGAGTCTGTCCCTCCCTCCGGCCTCGGTTTCTCCTTCCGACGTGTGTGCAGCACATGCAAGGCCTGTCCTGGCCTGTGAAGCTGCCCCCACCACCTGCCCCTCGGGGAGGAAGGATGAAGCATTTTCCTCCAGCTGATCTGGGGGCGGCGTGATTTGCATATGATTTGCATGAATATGCATGCACACTTCATAAAGGCCCTGGCTCCAGGCATTTAAGAAAATTCCAGCAAACAGATCCAGGCAAAATGTTTGTGGTTGTCTTGAACCCCTGAAGGCAGCTTCGCTGAGGACTGTCCCTCCTGTGAGCTGTGTCTCTGGGCCCCTCTCTAGTCAGAGTGTCCAGAGGGGTCCAGAGGGAGTGTTTGGTTCCCTGGCCTGAAGCTCGCTTAGGGCGCTTCCTAAGGGACACCCAGCAGAGGAGGGCGAGGGTGGATGCTGGGTTCCCCAAGGTTGGGGTGCCCTGAGAGAGCCTCCCAGACGCTCCCATTCCTGCAGAACTCCTGGCTCAGACGGGGGAGAGGAGTGGGCCCTTTAATTTAAATCACAAACGCCCTTCTGGTCCCCTCTCCTTCTCCCCCCTGCAGCTTGGGAAGGGCCCGCCTTCCTGAGCCTGGAGCCTGGCCTCCTCCCATCCACCCGCCCCCTTGCCTTGCCAATTTTACCCCCTAAATGGCTCTCACATTTCACATTGTGCAGCCGATCATACCACCCCTCCCCAAAACCAAAAGCCAAAACAAAACAACAAAACCCAGACACTCCAGTGGCTTCTCCCTGCTTCTGGAACAAAGACAACATGCTTTCACACTGGCCGGCAAGCCTCCCCCAAGCTTCTGCCGCCCCCGCGGGCAGCCTGAACGCCGGCCTCGCTCCTCCTCCCGCCCCAGTTCCCGGTTTCCCCACTTCTCCCTTGGCGGGGCTTCCGCACCCGCTGTTCCCTCCGCCTCTCCCCTCTCCCCACGGCAGCTCTCAGCTCAGCCCCTGCCCAGCTGGGTCAGCCCCAGCAGAGCGGCCCCCCTCTCCTTGCCCTGACAGCCCTGGGTGCGGTTTGACATGGGTGGACCTGCCATTTGGCTAGATTCCAATCCCCCCCAAACCACCTGACAGTGAGCTCCACAAGGCTTTGGTTCCCCCTTGTGTCGGCACATAGTAGGTGCTCAGCGAATAAATGAACGAATGAGTGAATGACTACATGCACGATTCCTACCTTGATGTCAGACAACCAGGCAGATGTGGGTTACGTCTCTCCTCCCACGGTGGCCCCACTGCGCAGAGCACACAGTAGGACTAGCCCTGGCGGGAAGGGAGCCTCCGCACCCACAGACAGGAAATAGTCACACCAGTAGCTTCCTGCCTAAGTCAGTGTGGGGGCCTGTGCTTTCAGAGTCTTTTGTTCCGAGCTATATTTGGCCTCCTGTCCTGTCTGTCGGTGACAGGGCAGTGCTGGCAGATGACGCTGCTCCAAAGAGACCCCCGCCCCCGCTGGAGTGGTGGCCGCATGGAGCTGGCCTGGCGTGGGGACTGGGGGGCTTGCTGTGGGGCCTCTGGCTCTCGGTGCCTGGGTTGGCTGTGCGCAGCCACCACTGGGGCCCCAGCGACAACCTTGGCCGCAGGCGGTGCTGGCACCGTCTCGCTGGAAGGACACAGAGCCAGGCTGGCTTACTCCTCCATTCAGTAAGTAGCCGCAAGTGAGTCCCACGTGCCCCTGGCGCCTCTGGATGAGAGTGGGGCTCAGGGAAGGCCCGCAGCGACGCTCTGGCCCGAGAGCGCCTTTTCTTAAAGAGTGGAGGCACCCGAAAAGGGCCAGACAGGCAGCCAGCCAAGGCCTAGGTGAGCTGAGGTCCAGCGCTGGGACAGGCGGAGAGCGTGCGGCGGTGGGCGGCGGCTGGGCTGAGCCCGGAGAGCTGGGGGCGGGGGCCCTGCTGGAGCCTCGTGCGGCTGCCCTGGGTTTCCGGCCTTGAGCTGCCTTTCGCTGGGTGAGGTTAGCGCTCAAGGTCAGGTGCACAGGCCTTCGAGGAGGGACGCGGGGAACGGCCCCTGCTTCCAGGCTTGCCACGGTGTGGCCTGGGGAGAGGCACCAGCAAATGGAAAGAACGATCACTAATAGCAGGAATCTAGGCCAAGGTCAAGGTCAAGGTCAGGGGTTGGTGAACCTTTCCTAGCAAGGTTCGAATAATAAATAGTTCAGTTTTTGTGGCGTAGATCCATTAATGGGCATGACAGCTTCAACAAGGCTTTATTTATAAAAAGCGATGACAGGCCAGACATGACCTGCGGGCTGGAGGCTGCTCACCCGTGGTCAGCGGGGTAGGGAGCTCCTTTGTAAATGCCCAAGTCTTGGGGAGATAAACACCCCCTTTGGGTAGCCTTGCCATGGCCTTGTGAAGAGCACTGGACAGCTTCTCTCCCATGAACAAACTCATCCTGGGGGTGTGGGGGACACCAGGGAGGGCTTCTTGGAGGAGGTGATGTCTGAGCTGCCTGGAAACATGAGAAGAAGGTACATTGCAGGCTGGAGGGGAGAAGGGGATTCCAGTCGAAGACATTTCTGGGGCCAAAGGAGATTAGCTGAGGGGAAGGGGCTGCCGTTCGCAAATGCAGAGCGGAGGGCTCTCAGAGTCTCTGAAACCGTGATGAATGCCCCGTGCTTCCAGCGCGGCCCACGTGCTCCGGGGCAATGGTGATTTATGACGGCTGAGGTTTTTTTTAAGCTAGTGGTTTTCGGAAAATAAAGAAAGGTCACAGCGAGTTAGGACTTACATATCTTATCTTGTACCCCGCTCGCCCACAGTTCCCTCTGAACTCAGCGCAGCCTGGTGGGGGATCGGCCGTGGGAGCGGATGCTAATATCCAGTAACGATCAGAGGAATCACCGGGAGCACCCCTGGCTGAGCAGGGCTGCTGTCCTTTCCTCTGGGGTTGGCAAGTGGGGTGGGCAGGGAGGGGCCCCAGCGAAGCCCAAGGGCTGAGAGGAGAAAACCCACGCGGAGCTGGAGGAGGAGGTGCAGGGCTCGGGTGGGGAGGAGGGAGGCCGGCCGACTGTGGGCGAGATGCGGGCACCTGCCGGTGGTCTGAGTCAGTCCCGGCCCCAGCTGCGGTCAGGGCCAGCCGCGGCGCCCCTCTGTCCCTCCCTTCCCTGTCCCATCTGCCCGGCCTCTGGTGGCTCTGTCCATGCACCCTCTCCCTGGGTTTCCTCGTCACCGGTTAGAGAGGTGAGGCTTGCTTGTTCGTTTCCTCGAGCCCAGGGCTGTGAGCGGCAGGCTCCGGGTGGCGAGGACTCCGTTCCCGGGAGGTGGCCGCCCGCCTGCCTGGCAGTGGCTTGCCGACCTGAGGTGCACATAGAGACAAGGTGGGGGGGGGGTGCGCCTCGTCATAAAAATATCTCCATGGTCTGACGGTGGGCCCCAGAATTAAGTTAAAAGCTGCAGCTATTGATGTTTGCAAAAAATAACAGTTGGTAAGAGGCAGGGCCATGTTTTGTGCAGCAGGCTCTGTTTCCATCCTCCGGGCGCATTTTATTGATTTCTGCACTGAAATAGTGCTTTCGGCGTTTTAAAATAGAAACCTAGGCGAAGGGATCCCAGACTCGGGATTTAAGTGGAAATTGACACAGCTCTTCATAAAATCCCCTTGAAAGCAAGGTTCTCAGCTCTCAGTGCCGGCCCGGGCACCGACCCTGCCCACGTTGCCTGTGAGCGGCTCGGCTCTGGTCTGGGAAAGTCGCTCGGACGACTGCCGATGCGGTTTCATCATCTGCTGTGGGAAGTTTCCCCGGTCCTCGGCCTCTCCTCGGGGCGGGAGAGGCCGCCCTGGGGCCGTGAGCCACGGGGGCTGCCTGAGGAGCCCGCGGGGCTGGCCCGTCCCTCGTCCACAAGGTCCTCTCCTCAGGTTGTCCTGGGCCAGCCAGCCACCGTGGGTCCCCTCCCTGCACGCCCACGGGGCGGGGTGGTGCAGGGCAGCCTTGGCGAAGCCCCCACCCTGGGGAGGGCCACCCGGACTGGAGAAGTTTCCCTCTGGAATTCAGGCCCCACTGCTTCCTGTCCAAGGGCCCTTACCCTTCGGTGGGAAACGCACCTGTGTCCTGCAGGCGTGGGGACCCGGTCAGCATCTGGGCCCTCTGCTCCCTCGCCTGCTGCCCCGCACCCCCACCCGCCCCTGTCTCCGGGGGTCAGGGCCTCCGCCCCTCGCTGACACCGGGCTGGGCACTAGAGCAAGGGACGTGGAAAGGGAGGGAGGGAGAGGAAGGTGCCAGAGGCAGCAGGCTGGGGGGCGGGGCAGGAAGCAGGGCAGGGGCTGAGGGAGTGGGGGTGGGCGGGGCCAGGACGGTGGAGAGAGGCGCCGGATGGAGAGGGACTGTCAGGTGGGTGCCGAGGCACTGAGTTCACAGCTGGCGGGCAGCTGGGGTGCAGGGGCCGGTGGAAGCGAACGCCTCTTTTGGGGACCCCCCTGGGCCCCTTCAGGGCGCACGCGGCCCCCAGCCTGAAAGCGGGCCCGGGGGCCCCTCCTCACCGGCCCCCTCATCAGCGGCCTTGTTCCCCGGCTCTTAAAGCCTTTTGGAGGGTAATTAGCCCGTCAGCTGAGACTACATTTTCTCAGCAGATGCCAGCGAGAAGTTAGTTGTTCCGGAGTCGGAGTTGCAAATACGTAGTGTCTTTTTTTTCCTTTTTAATTTATAATGGCCCTGCCTTCTCCTCTTCTGCCAAGCTTGTTCCTTCCAGCTGGTGGCTGGGAGGGAAGATGGCAAGGCCGGGCTTTGGTGGCTGTGGCCACACGTCCCTGGGCCTGTCCCGCCCTGCGCCCTGCGCCCTGACCAAGGGGGCTCGCCGTTGATTTTCAGTTCCCTCTCTCGCTTCCGAGAGATGGTGTCGCGCCAGCTGTGACCGTCAGATGCGGAGTTTTTGTGACTTGTCCAAGGTCACGGTGTGAGGAAGCCGCAGCATGTCCCTGAGCCCTCATCCCAGCTGGTGAGAGCCACCCCTGGGGTTCCAGTGGGGGGACCCTGAGGGACAGCCAGCGTACCCCCAAGGCTGCCTGACCTACGACGGAGGAGCAGTGAGCTAGGAAAGGGGCTGTTTTTGGCCGCTGCGTGTGGGGTCACCTGACATGCAGCGATAGGGAGCCCACACAGGGCCCGCGTGGGGTGAAGGCGGCAGTGTGGGCCGACCAGGGAGGGGTGTCCTGCGGGCATTGGATCCGTGGCCCTGGGAATGGGCCGCAAAGTCTGAACTCAGAGTGGTCTCAGAGCGGCCAAGAGTGTGCACTGGAAAAATCACCCTGGGGCCAGACTGCGCCCCCCGCCCCCGACCCCGGCCTGGGGACAGGGTGCAGAAACGGGCAGCGGTCCTGCCCTGGCCCAGAGCGCCATGCTATGCATGGACTGCTGGCGGCTGTCCCCTGACGCTTCCTTAGAGCCCAAGGCCCTCAGTGGGACGGGATGGGTCCTGGTGTCCCCCGGCGGCCGGCAGGCGCACGGGAGGGGGCCATGCTGCCAGGCCTAGGCCTGTCCGTCCTGTCCTTCATGCTGCGGTGACAGAAAGGGACGACTTTCACCTGGGCACCAAGAGCAAAGTTTCTGAGTCTGTTGCTCTGAGCCCAAGGCCGTTTCTAGTGACAGGAGCTGGCATATTGCTGCCCCCTCCCCGTCATCCCCCTCTCCCCAGTCCCAGTGGCCTCCCTGGCTCCTCACCCCGCGGTCCCCGCTGCAGCTTCGGAGCCGCATTCGGCACTGCCGCAGGATAGGCTGGGGCCGCTGGGTCCCCGCTGCGGAGAACATGAGATTTTCTCCCCGGCAGCGGGAGGCCTGGGATCTTATTAGATCAGAGCGAACGGTGTGGGCGGCATGGAAGTGCACGGCCCCACAGAGGACTGTGCCTCGCTCGGTGGGGCCCTGGGCCTGGCCGGAAGGGAGGAGGGCTCTGGGGTCCCGGCAGGCGTCCCCTGCGTGTGGGGGTGTCGTCGAAGGTGAGCAGGGAGTGGCGCGTGAGAGGGGCGTTTCAGAAGGGCCGCCCTGCCAATGGCACAGCACAGGGAGAGCGTGGAGGGGAGGCCCCGTGCTGTCCTGCCGCCCCTCCCGCCAGTGGACGCCGAGGCCTGCACTTGCCCGGCAGCCGGGGCAGGGGAAGGGGTTGCTCTTGCAGGGGGAGGGCCTGGCATGACCAGCAATGCTGCCTCAGGCTCTGCCATCGCCCCAGTCCCTGCGTCCTCCTGGCTTCTCCACATCTTGCCCCCACACCCGGGCAGGGCCAGGGCCCCGTGGGGAGGGCTGTGGCCATGCACATCTTTACAGGCCACGGAGCCGGAAGACAGTTGTGACGCAGGGTGGGGAGGGCTGGGCGGCTGGGGTGAGAGGAGGCTTCATCCTGAAGCATGTCCTCCAGGGGCCCTGAACCCTGCCTCCCTGCTCCCCGCTAGGCTCCTCATGGCATGCTGCCAGGTGAAGGGGAGCAGGGTGCGGCCAGGCACCCCGTGACCGGCGTCAGGGTGGGGGGGCAGGCTGAGGGGCTGAGCCGTGGGCTGAGGCCCAGGCTCCAGGCATGACTGCCCCCCTCCAGGCCGGGCCCCGGCCCCACTGCCAGCTGGCTTCTGGCGTCTGACTCTTCATCCGCTCACCCCGACAGGTATTCACGGGTCACCTGCTGTGGGCTGGGTGCCGGTCTCAGCCCCGGGGATGGAAGGAAGGCGGGGAGGAAGCTGCGGTTGTGCCTGAGTGTAAACACCTTTGCAGCAGGAGAAGGGGCCTCACCTGTGCGCATCAAGGGCTCAGGGAGTGGAGGGTCTGTCCCTCCCCCTGGGGGCGTGGCCTTGGGGAGCCGAGCGGGAAGCAGAGCCTCCCGGCTCAGCAGCCCCTGCTGTGGCTTTTGCAAACTGGGGCGTGGGGCGTGGCCTGGTTCCAGCCCTGCCGGACAGGCCAGTGGGATTCCTGAGCAGCGGCTGAACCCATGTGTCCCAAGTCAAGGCCAAACCAAGTAGCCTGCACGAGAGAGAATACCCACGTCCCCGCCGGACCCCGGTGACTGCGAGGGAGCCGGGCCGCTGCGAGGTGCCGACGAGCCACCGTCGGTGCGCTGCCGCCCAGGCACTCTTTCCCAGCTGCCACTTTCTGCCACGGCCGTGGCACTGTGGCTGTTGTGACCGTCTTTGTCTCCTTCACGTGTCCTCTTGTGGCGAGTGTCAGAGCCACCTCAGCCATCGGCGTTGTCGCGTTTCCCGGCCCTGGCCACGCTGCTTCTCAGTGCCTCGGTTTCTCCTCTGCCTCCTGTTCTCTGAGAGGCCGGGATGGTTGGGAGCCAGACGTCCTCCCCTGACCGAGTGTTTCTCTACGTCAACACCTGCCCCCCGCCCCCCGGCCCTGAGCTCCAGCTCCATCTGGAAACAGGGCTCTGTAGTGAGAAAATGGAGGGTCAGGTATTAATTTAATTAAGGACAGGTTCTAATTGTCTGGAGAAACTTCTTATGCACTGATACTAATTTATTTCCACTTAGGGCCAGTTATGCTAATTCAAATCCCCTCGAAGAGTTTAAAACACTGGTACTGTGAACCAGATAATGAAACTGTCCGAGGGGGCCAGGCGAGGTTAGGGCAGGCCACATCTGCGTGGGAAGAAGGCCCACCCCTGCTGCCTCCAGCTGGGGATGCGGGGACCAGGGAGAGGGGCACGGCTCCTCCCCGTGACCTTGACCTCGGCTGGAGGAGGGCCACTGTCGTACCTCCCTTCTCCCACCGCGTTGTCACTACTGCACCCCCAGGTCCTCTTCTGGGGAGCCCGCTCATCCTCCCCAGTGGCCACAGCCCATGATAGGAAGTCCTACCCCATCACCAGCGGCACCAGGGTCAGGCAGTTGATGGACGAGGCCTAGGCCCCTGCCCATCACGGGGGGCCACCTTGGGGTGTGGAGCGAGGCACGGAGGCTGCAGCGACCGGGGAATGGGACCTACCACTCCCCTCACTGCCATCTGTGTCACTGTTGCTGTCATCGTCCCTGAGCCCCCTGTCTTCTCCTGAAGGAGCTGTGACAGCTCCCCCGAGGCCTTGGCCCCTGCACCCCACCTGTCTGACCGCCCCCCGGGTGGGCTGCCGTGCCCCCACACCCTCTGGGCGGGCCAGGAGCCCAGATGTGATGGCCCCACACCGTGTAGGACCCGGGGCTCTGGGGTCAGAGGGGCCACATCAGACCTTTCAGGACTCAAGGGCAGAGTGGTACAGCCTGAAGTGACAGCTGGGGGGACAGCGGGGATGGTGCGCATGGCCCTGCCTCCATCCCCGCGCCCTGTGCGGTGGCACGCCCTATCCAGGGTAGGGGCATGAATGAATGAACGAGCGAGCGACCGGGTGAGTGAGCGAACTGTACGGAGTGACCGTGGCAAAGGTGCTGTCCCATCCCGAGGAAGTGTCATGACAAGGGGACAGGTGCAGGCAGGTGCGCCTTGTAGTCCTGGGCTCTAGCCGGACGCCAGAGGCTTCGCTCACAGCCAAGTCACCGGCTGACTCAAGGCGAGTGCTGGTGGTCTCTGGTTCCCGCAGGGCCAGGACCTGCCCTGGGGGGCTGCGGGGGGCCCGGGCCTCATGTGGAAGGACACAGAGCGTGTTCTGTCCGGGCAAGTTTGGCGGGGGGGAGTGAGTGCCAAGAGGGGCTGTGGGGGTGGCGGGGACTAAGCCTTTGTGCAGCCAGGGGCCTGTCTGGAGGCAGATCCCCAAACTGGCGGGGACGGCAACAGAGCCAGCAGACAAGGTCCCCGGGGGCCCCGGCTGGGGCCTTGCCCTCCTCCTCGCTGGGCCCCTCGTGAGCTGCGTGACTTTGGGCATGTCAGTCAGCCTCTCTGGGCCTTAGAGGCCTCATGTCGATGTGGGCTGGGGGATGGGCTCTGGCGCCTTGACGCTGAACCCCACCCACAGACAGGCCTCGCCCTCCTGGGGTGGGCTGAGCACTTGGCGTGGGGGTGGCTGGAGCAGTGCCCCTGTGTGCCAGCAGCTGTGACTCATCAGGTGCTGACAGGGCGGGGCATTGGGCCAGGGTGCCCACCCACAGAGAGACCGACTGCCAGCACATCCTGGGGCCCAGTACCCAGCCGTGCGGTGCCAACTCATGTCCTCACTGCCCCCCACCTGCCTCCCCACCCACCCTGTACCCCCTGGGCTGCTCTGGAGAATCCTGGGCCAGGGACCCCTCTGGTCTTAGCCTCTCATGGCACAGATGGACAGACTGGGGTCCAGCGAGGGGTCCTGGGGGCAACAGCCCACATGGACACACCACGCCAGGAAGCAGGCATGGGGGGAAGACCCCAGAGCCGGGCCTGTGGGGGCAGAGTCCAGGTCACTTAGCTTTACCTACAACCCAGAGCAGGGAGGGCGTGAGGTGGCAGCCCGGGGCTTGCCGCGCCGCCCCGGAGTGGGCCCTGGCTGCCGGGGCACGTGACGGGCTCTGAGAGGGGACAGCGGCAGGGAGGGAGAGCTTCGCCCCTTGGAGGCATGACTCTGCTTCCTCCCATTTTCTTCTCCCTCCCAACCCCGCCTCCCCAGGCCCACGACAGACAGCGGTTTGGGGCCTTTTCCTGTTACGATGCTGTGTGTTACTCTCGTGGTGTCAGAGCCAGGGCCGTACGGCATGCTCAGCGTATGTTCTTGAAAGGAGGAACCTGAGAGAATGGGGGTGCGGGTGGAGGGCTGGAGGGGCGAACGCCTCCGTGGACGGGTATGAGTGGGGGGAAGTTGGGGCGCGGATGTAGGGATGGATGAAAAGATACGGACAGATAGATGGGTAGATGGCTGAGAGGGTGGACGGATGGTTGGGTGGATGGGTGGGTGAGTACGGGAATGAATGGATGGATGGGTTCGTGGGGAGATGGATGGGTGGGGGGGTTAATGGACAGATGGTAGATGAATGGGTACATGGGTGGGTGGGAAGGTAGATGGGTAGATGAGTTGGTGGGAGGCTGGATGAATAGATAAAGGATAGGTTTGTGGGGGCTGGATGGCTGGGCGGGCGAATGGGCTCACAGTGGATGGATGGATGATCTGGCAGGAGGGTGGACGGGTAGATGGACCTCCATGTGTTTGCGGACGGACGGGAGTGGACGGGAGGTTGGAGGAATGGGTGGAAGGATATGTGGAGGAATGAAGAGATGGCGGTGCGTGGGCTGGAGGCTGGCTGGTAAATGAATTCTGGGTGAGTGGATGAAGGATGCCGGTGGCCTTTCTAATGTTAGGCGACCACCCCTAATGTTAGTGCTGAAACGTTAGGCGTCCTCCCCTATTAATAGTTAGTATTGGGTGGGTCGAGTGCATAGCAAAAGCCTGGGCATAATTTTTACCCCATTACTGTGTGACCTTGGGCAAGTCACTTACCCTCTCTGATCTTCCGTTCGCGGCCTGCGAAACGTCGGAGTTGTTGGTCCCGAGGTCTCCTTGCTTCGGTAAAGGTGTAGGAGTGTCCTGCCCTCTCTGCCCTCTGCTCTCCGCCCCCCTCCTCTGGGTAGGGGCCCACTCCCTCCCCCTCCTGCCTGCCTCGGACTCAGGGCCTTCCCAGGGGTGACAGCTCAGCAGGCCTGTGGTGAAGGCCTGGCAGGTGGCCCGCTGTGACGCCTTCTGGAGCGCGGCTGTCACAGCCAGCTTCCCGGCCGGGTCTGGACAGGTGCCTGGCCCGGTTTGGAGGCTGTCATTTAAGCTCTGCGGGAGGCTGTCTATCCGCACGGCCTCTCCGGCTGAGGACACAGCCCCCTCCAGGGCCGCAGACAGCCGCCATCTGGCAGCGGTGCTCGGCGGTGGCTAATGCAATAGCGTTCTCCTTACCCTGGTAGGCCTGGCCGGGCACCGCTCACCTGGACGCGCGGCGGGAGGCGGCGCCCGCCTGGCCTTCGCGTTTCCCCCCACCGCCCTGCTGTCCTTCTCAGAACCCGGGGTCGTCGCCCAGCAGCTGGGTGTCAGTGGGGCAAGTTAGAAAAAGGCAGAGGAAGGTGGCGTTTTCCGCACGATGGCTACGGAACGATGGCACCGACAGCACCACTGCCCCCGCGGCCGAGAGGCTGGCTGTGTGGTCCGTGCGCCACGTGGCGGGCCAGACTGGGGTCCTCAGTGGTCACAGCTTGGGCTTGGGACTCTGCGGCCCAGTCCCTTTCCCAGCTCTGCTTTCTGCCGGCTGGGTGGCCTCATGCGCCGGCTTCCTCCTGTGTGTGTCGGGGAGGACATGACCCGCCTTCCAAGGTGGCTGTGAGGAGAGATAGAAGGGGGGTCTCGGAGGGGTCGAGACCCGGTCCATGGCCAGCTTTGTCCCTTCCTCCCAGTCTGCGTGGGTGCTGCTTGCGGGGCACACGGCCCTCCGGCCGGATCTGTGTGTCTGGGTCCTGTGACCCTGGCTTTTTGCCGGGCCCCGACCTGTCTCTCAGACCTCCCCGGGACCCTGGACAGAGTGCGGACTGTCACAGGCCCAGGGACCAGCATGTCGATAAAAAGGTTTGGGGACCAGGACACCAGGGCTCGCACCAGCTGAGTCCCAGGGACCAGGCCATGTCCACTCTGGGCCTGCGCTTCCCATTAAGAAGTGTGGAGGGAACATTTGCATTAACGTCGGTTCTTAGGTTCCTTTCCACCCCGCACCCCTGCACCCAGAGGGTCAGGGGGCCGTGAGCGGCACTTCCCGCAGCTTCCCAGTGCCAGGGCCCGTGCTCCAGACATGCGAGCCGGTGCAGTGACAACACCCCTGCGGTGTGCGAGGGGGACGCCTTTCATCACGTCGCAGCCGGGATGAGGTTCTGCAGGCCGTGGGCACAGCCAAGCCCGAAACAGGAAGTGAGGGCCCCCGGTCAGCGAGCCGGGAAGCTGGGGTCAGCTGTCGCCACAGCACAGGGCGGCTCTGAAGTCATGCGGTTGGCCCAGAGGCTGCAGCGGCTATAGTGGGATGCCACCTTCCTCCTGGTGACGCCTTGGCACATGTCTCCTCTGAAGGGCTGTGGCTGAGCCCTGGGGGAGCCCCGGGGGCCTCTGCTGCCCCTGTTGTTCTGCTCCCCGGAGCTGACCCTGTCCTCGGCTGACCTGAAAGGGACCTGGTTCCAGCCCAGCCACTGAGAATTCAGTGTTTCTCCAGGACTCCTTGTCCCTGAGTGTGAAAGGGGGTGGGCAGGGCAGGGAGACTCTGCCAGGCACTGGAGGGTGGGCCCTCGTCTAGTGTCGGGTTGAGCCCGGTTCCCCAGAGGCAGGTGCGGCCGGTGTGCACACTGAGAGGCTTGTAGGGAGCGGAGAGCCCACAGTGGGGGTGTCCTGGGGAAGCGGGGGGCTGCGGCGGGGGTCCGTGCCACCAGCCTCTCATTCCCGCCCACCTGTCCTTAGACAACACGCCTGCCAGCACATGCTTTGGGGACGGCCTTTGTTTTTATGATTTTTTTTCTGGGGAAACGTGACAAACAGGCCAGGAAGGGAGCGGCATTGCCCATACGGTGGGTCTGCCCAGTGCCGGCCAGGCCGCCCTGGCAGGCTGCCCAGAGGAGGAAGTGGCAACCGGAAGGGGAGTGCTGTTGGGCTAGAAGGAGGGAGGTGAGGGGTGGGCAGACGGGAGAGGTCTCTGGCTCAGGGTGTCGTCCAGGGAGGCCACCACGGCCCGGCGGGGAGCAGGCCTTGATTGCAGGGAGCTCCTGGGCCCCCGCCCAGCCCCGGGCACGTCCTAAGGAGACGGAGCTGCAGCCCGGGGGTGGGGGTCCGCAGGCAGAGTCCCAAGGCCGCGGCCGACCTTAGCTGGCTCTCAGGGCCCTAGGGGGGCTCCACGGCCTCTCCGGGCCTCAGGGGCTGACCCGAAGCACCAGGGTCAGCGGAGGGAATGGCCAGGCCGGCTGGACAGGCTCCGGGGCTGTCCTTGTGCCGGTGGCCTGGCTCCTGCCAGCCTCTGGGTGGCAGTGCCGGCCCAGCTACCTACCTGTGACCCGGCTTTGCCTGGGCTTCTGCTCACTGAAGCCGCCTTTCATCCTGACCTGGTGTGAGTGGGGTTCGCTTCCCCGCAGCCAGCGCGTCCTGACTTCTGGGCCTGCCGGGCTGTGTGGAGAATGTGGAGCGGGTGGCCCCTGGAGGGATTCCCCAGGAAAATCTTCCCGTTGAAGGTAAATAGGGAGCAATGTGGGCACGACCGCATCCCAGCGGCTCCGAAGGCCCCCCATGGAGCCATAAAAAGGGGCTCAGAAGGGGTCCCCCAGCACAGGGCCTCACAGGACAGGTCAGGACCCTCAACCACAGGCTGCAGCATGTGCCGGCCAAACGCCTGCCGACCGGGGAGGTGGCAGGGCCCCTTTGTCCCTGTGAGTGAGTCCCGTCCTCTGCGGGCTCTCCACTGGCCCTTCACGCTCACGGGGACTCCGTGGGTGGGGTGGGTGTGTGGACGGGGAGTGCCCCCATCTATTTACTGCCACGTAACAAACCACCCAAAACCGGCGGCTCGAAGTGACAAAAAAAGGAAAAAAGAAGAAGAAAATAGGGATGAGAGCAGGAAAGCCCCGTCTCGTGGCGGTCCTGATGGAAGGTCTCCTTATCTCCGGGCCGCAGTCCGTGGGGCTGCGTGTGCCTAATCGCCCGGCAGGTCCCGTCGTTCGCAGAAGAGCATGACAGCCTCTCGGGGCCTTTTCTCCCACGTGAACACCACCTGCCTTCTCAGGCTCCGCCTGGTGTCCCTGGTGCTGGAAGACACTGGCCTGGCGAGGCTGGAGGACGGAGGGACCCACTCGGGCCCGGGCACCCATCCAGACATTGGGCATGCGCGGCCCATGCAGGCCCCCCAGGAGCCCTGCAGGGAGAGCCTAACGGCCCCATTTTGAGGAGGTGGAAAGGGAGGCCCAGCGAGAGGCTGGGAATGAGGGCAGGAGCCCGGAGTCAGGGAGCTGGGCGAGGGCCTTCGCTTTTCCCAGGACTCTCTTTCCCCACCCATGAGATGCTGAACGGGTGGGGACAGGTGAGACCCCAGATCCACAGAAGTCCCTTTGAGCACCCGAAGACAGACGCCAGGGGACAGGTGCAGCCTCTCACGCGAGGGTGTGTGGAAGGGGCGGTTTTGGGCAGCGAGAGTGCGGGGCTCCTCGCCGTTGAGCGCCGCCGCTCTGCTGGTGGAGTTCAGTCGAAGGTGAAATCCGCGAGACGCCCCCTTGCTTCTGCCCTGGGAGCTGCTTTTGGGGCTGCATGGCGGGCGTGAAGGGTCCGCCGCTCTCCCTGCTCCGCACCGGGCCATTACCTGAGCTGGAGGACTAGCTCGGAGCGGAGTGTGAGAAGCTGAGGGGCTGGCGGGCCTGGCGGGTGGCCAGGGCCAGCGCGGGGCTTAATGCAAGGAAGGGAGCCGTGCCTGTGGCTGGAGCAACGGAGCTGCTGAGAGGAGGCTGGGCACAGCTGTCCCCTGTCACTGGGGACGCTGGGCCCGGGCAGGCGAGGGCCGTGAACCTGACCATGTTCATGCCAGGGTGCGGAGGGAGGGGGAGGAAATGCGCCCAGGATGTCGGCGCCCAGGACAGAACGGCAGCCCGGCCAACGCACCTCAGGACCCCTCCCTGTTGCCTGTAGCACAAGTCACTGCCCATCCCACCCAAGGTGACTTCCTGACAGCGCAGTGGACACAGCTGAGCGCACAGGCCCCTCTCAGGCTAGTAGGGGGAGGACAGGTGGGCGGGTGGACACAGAGCTCCACGAGAGGGGGCCAGAGGGCCTGTGCCCAGGAAGCAGAGCTCCCAGCACCTGGGTGTCCCCTCCTCACCTTCCTCTTCCCGAGCAGCTGGCCGACGCCCACCAGGTGCACTGGAGAGGACACTCTTGCTCTGAAGCACCCCCACTGTCGCTTCAAGCCGATCCAATCTGCGGGCGGCGTTCGTGAATCAGAAGATGAACAGGCTGGGTCCGGTCCACCTGATAAGACTGGCAGTGGAGGGTGACCCTTGGTCTCGCTGGAGGGAGAAATAGGTGGGCTTTCTGGAGGCGGTGGCGCCAGATCCAAGCCCGGAAGGGGAAGGGGATCTGGGCAGGTGAAGGAGGCGCTCCAGAGAATGCCGCCCGCCCTGGTTCCGCCCGTGGATACGGCTCTGCAACTCTGTGTGCCCGAGGGCAGGACCCGGGCCGGGGTGGGCTCCCCTGCCTCTCTGCCGGGGTCACCTGAGCTTGTGCTGGGCCAGCAATTACTGGGGGCTGGGGCTTCCTCGACACGGGAGGTGGGGTTGTAGTTTTCCACATCGTTTCTCGCTGGAATAAAATAATTGTGTTTTCCACTCATTTTGTTTCTTCTTCTCTCATACCGAAAATCACCAGTGCAGCGAACTGGGGCGCCTTTGTGTGGGGTTATAAAGGCGAGATTATGGACGGGAGGTGGTGATTCGTGTGAGTTGCAAATCAAGCGAACCGGCCGTGAGTGACAGCAACTCGGGAAGCCACAGACTGTGGCAGCGTGTGGCGAGCGTGTCTGACTTTTGGAGGGGTGGCCTGGGGACATGGAGCAGGACCCTGACTCTACAGCTGACCTCCTTGTCTGGCTGGGTCACTCTGTGTCCTCCCCACCCCCGGAATAAAGACCTCACGCGGGCTCCCCGCCATCCTGCACGGAGACCTGGGTGCTCAGGCCCTCTGAGGGGCCCTGGGAGTGCCCCACGCTTTCTGCCGGGTGTGACCAACCCAGCGGGGTCCGAGGAGGGTGGTGAGAAGGGCAGGAGAACCCGACCCAAAGCCCTTCGTGGACCAGGCGTGAGAGGGCCGGGGTTCCAGGAAGGTGCCCTGGCCGTCTCCTTCCTGGGTGAGGGCGCCCTGGGCCGCTGGGGCCACTGCGGGGATTAGCCCTGTGCGACAGGGTGAGGGCCCGGAGCAGCCGGCCAACGAGCCCCACCGTCTCTCTGGTCCGGTCAGGCTCCCTGGCCCACTTGCCCGCTCCTGGGTCCTTCAGCGTTGGCCTCCGCGTTCTGAGTTTTCCTAAAGTTGCCATTTGTTGAGTGCTGGTTCCGCCTCCGGTCCAGAGCACTTCCTGTCCCCTGCCTCACCCGCGCCCCCTCACAGAACACCTCTGCTTTAGAAGGCAGCGGTGGGGTCGAGAGCCCCAGGGCATCCCCGGGCTCACCGTGGAGTGAATGCCTGCAAATCTACCCCACGCCTTCCCTCCGACGCAGAAGCCCCGCCACGCCACCCTCGAGTGCCTCCCCATGATCCCACTTTCAAAAGTAATGATTAATTAGTATAAACAGGGTCAGAATAGCTGTAATCATGACAGAAAATTCCCCGCCTGGGTGGAAACAGAAAGAGCTGGTAACACGCTCAACGGTGGCCCTTCCTGAACCACCGGTGCCAGCCCCCCCCCGCCCCGGCCTCACTGCACGACTGTTTTGAGGCAGATCCCACGCTTCGTCTCATTTAACTCTTCCTACTTCAGTGTGGGCCTGTGAAACATACGATTCTTTGAAGAAACATAGCCACGATATCACGGTCGCCCATAAAATGGGGTCTGAGCAGGACATTTTCAGACGTGAGGGTCTCTTACTCTGTGGACTTCCTTCCCCCGTCTTCTGTCCACCTTCCAGTGCAGCTGTCGAAGACACCGGTTGCCTGTCTGGCGCGTCCGGACACCGAATCTTATTGATCGAACCCCTTTGCTGTGGTTCCTTGACTGGTGGTTGGGCCTGGAGCTGGTGAGACCCGGGTTTGTGGTTGGTGGCATTTCAGGTCTGGTCTCATTGGTGAGCTGGCAGCTGGAATGGCCGAGACCTATGTCCACGAGTCCGGGACACACGGCAAGACGGCGACTTGGTGTGCCTCCACAAAGATAAATTTTACCGAAAGCAAAGTGTCAGAGGCTTACCTCCCCCTCCTCACTCGCTGCTTCACAGATGCCCTAACATCAGCACCCCGTGCAGTTTTTCCAGATCTTTCTCTCACTGTAAGCAGGCGTGATGCCCTGTAGACAGCTCGCTTGTCCTTTTCTTGCAAAACAAATTGGATCCCATTGGATGCATTGATCTGCCATGTGCGGTGCTCACTTACAGTTATAAATTATGCACATTTCCACGTCACCCCGTGGAGAGCTGCTCATTTTTTCTCCATAGCATTTCACGGTGCGTCTCTGAAAGATGAGGCTTTAAAAACCCAACACCCCCTCCCACTGGAAGGAGAGACAACTTAATAGTCTCCAACGTGTTACCGGGTTCAAATTCCCCCGATTAAACCACAGATGGTTTTTACATGATTTTTATTACAATTATTTTCAAAATAAGACCCACACAGGCAATAGCGAGGTCTCGCAGATCTCTGAGTTTACAGACGCCCCTCCAGTCGCGCACACACTCTCCCTTTCTCTCTTTTTCCTTGCAATTATTTGTTGAGGGAAGCTTGTCTTCTGCCCTTGGGAGCCTGGACCTTCCTGAGGTCCGCTGTCACTGCTTTGGTTCCTGTGACTTGGGCGGGTCTGCGTCAGCGTATCCATCTATGAGGACGACGCAGCACCTGCCTGTCTCTCTCCTCGGTGGCATCCATGGCCGTCGCTCATCATTCCTACACCATCAACTCATGCGGGAGCCGCAGGACGTGCTGATAAAATCCTGTCACTCCTCCTGAGTTCGGTGTCTACACTTCCCCTGCAAGGAGCATCTACTCAACAAGTGTCGGCAACGGGGACTTGCATTTGGAGAGGACGCGTGGTCAGGGGACTGCTGGGCTCTCTCTCTGTACTCACCCGTTTTCAGAATAATGAGTTGGTTCTGGCGCATCCTCCCAACCCCCTGCCCCCATCGTCTTGATCAGTTTGATCAGTTTCAATTCATTGGTACTTAGTTTTCCACCTTTGACTTGTGGAAACCCCTTCTGCTTGGTCCCCGAGTCCTCTTGCATGACCCCGGGGTCTTCGGCCAGGTCTTTGCCCTCCAGTCCACGTGGCCCCAGCTCACAGTCCAGCCCCGGATCCGGCCGCCTCCAACCAGCCCAGCGTCCTGTGTTGGGGAGCTGGCACCGGAGGTCGGCAACCCCGTTGCTCCTGGATTGGTCTTCCTTTCTGGGCCTTTCCTCAGAGAGCCTGCAAGATTTTATTTTTAAAGGTTAAAAAAGTCAGTCAAATTTAGGCTGACAAGATTTTATTTAATGACTTTGACTCTCCGTTTCACACTGACAAACTTCGTTCCTCATGGCATTACAATAATTACATGTTTGTTTCATCTTTATATAAACATAGTTTCAAAGCAACTACACCAGTATTATTAGTAACCACATGGTTACTGAGACCCAATAGACGTTTTTCTTTTCACGGCTCTTTGCTGGCCCTGGGGCGCAGCCCCCTGTAACACACTATAAAACCCCTGTTTTAAACTCCCTTCAAAGGATTCCTTCCCATGTCGCAATGCTAACAATTGAACACGGTGCCGGGTTCATTGGTTTCGTTTTGCTTTTAATTTTTGTGGCTGTTATTTTGAAAACTTAATTCTGTGGTAAAATCACTCGGAACGTTGGCTGGCATCTTCAGGAAAGTCTCCCTTCCGTCCCTGCCCACCCCTCCACCCCCCATCCTGTTTCGGTTTCCTCCCTCAGCTATAGATTTTTTCTTCTCAAATGTTTGCTCTGAACTTCCGTGGTTTCTTAAACACACGCAGATGACTGCGCGCAGTCGTGTCCCTGCTGGTCTGGGGGCTCCCCCGCTCACTTTCTCTCTGACAACACATCCTGATTCTCACCCGAGGGCGGGCGGGGCCACGGCCCTGTCCCCAGCGCCGGGTGGGATTGAGGCATCACAGGTGGGATTGTTTGTTAGATGAAGGGACGGAGGTCCCTTGGGAGGTGCGGGGAGTCTTGAGCCCCCCACCCCTCCCCAGGCAGGCACAGAAGGTTTCGGACACAAGAGTGCTTGGGCAGAGGCGTGGACCCTGAGCCGGGTCCCCATGCTGGTCTCAGGCGTGCGCTGCGCCCTACCCCACGGCAGGAAGGCTAGGAGACCTGCAGAGCTCCCGGCAAGGTAGAGAGGCCACAGCTCGGGGGCGGGACTTACATGCTACTCAGGACCCATGCTCTGTTGGTGACTTGGACACCCACATGGGTGGCGGTGACAGGCTTTGCCTTCTCCAAGTCACCAGCTGGAGCGGCTGGGAGTCAATGGAAGACATGGCTGGTGGGCACCAAGAAATCCGGAAATCTGCTTAATGATGCACGGACGGCTGGCCTTTTCGGTGTGGTGTGGAAGGCCCAAGGGAGGCTGGAAGCACTCACTGGGGGACGAGTCCCTTGGGGGGACCCTGGCTTCTCAGCTGGCAGACAAGACGAGCCTCTGGGAGCCCCTGGGGATGTGTCTTGCACACCTGCAGTTCCGCTCGCTCCTGTGTACAAACACCCCATTACATCTGATTACAAACCATTAGTGCAATTAGGTTAGCCCCTCTCCCCGTTCCGGGGTGAGCCAGCTGTGCTGGGGGCCAGGGATGGAATAGCAAACAGCTTCCTGCAGAGGCAGCAGCCGCTCGCGGGGATCTGAGAGCGGCTAGGGAGCCCGGGCTCTGGGCCGACCCGGGGGCCCGGGGGCAGAACGGCAGCCTGGGCCCGACTTGGCGCTCAGCCGACCAGCGCCCGCCTCCGGCCCTCTCGTGGTCGTCCGCCCCCCCGCGCTGTGGTCTCATCATCCCTTGGCCTCCCTCCGCCTGCGTGCGCCTCTTTCATCTCGGCCTGCAGGCCGCAGCTGCCTTTCAAGCCCCAACACTCAATCACCTCTGGCCCTGTCACCCCCAGGGAAGCCTGAGTCAGAGAGACCCCACGTACCACTCCCCTGACCCTCCACGCTGAGTGCAGCTCGGGCCTGTGGGACTTAAAAGGGCCACTTAAGCTACGCACTTGGCTGGGAGAAAGAAAAGAGGCTGCTGGCTGTCCGTTCCGGGAGCTGGGACTGACGCGCGCTTCTGTGGAGCGGCAGCCCGCCCCGCCCTGCCCGCGGACGGACACCGCCGCGCTCTGCGCGCACCGTCCTCGGCTCGCGGCCCAGCGCTTTGACGGCCGCGTGCGTCCGTCTGATTCCAAGACAACGGCTTCCCCAAACTTCAACTCCCCGGAAGTGGGGGCGCATCCTCTGCATGCTGGGGCCCAGCTGCTCTAGTCCGGATGGGGTTCGGGACGCAGCTGCGACGGTCGGCTCACGTATGAACTTGAACTTGATCGTGGCTCATGCGGATTGATTGCAAAGATGCAGGCACTTCTCCCCGGTTCTTTTTGCGCTCTGCCGCGTGACTCGGCTTGGTCCCCCATCAAGAGGTGGGTGGTTCCCAGGGCTGTTTGCCTGGGACTGAGGGGGCTTGCGGACGTGGGTCTTTCCATGTTAAAACTGGGAAACACCAAGCGAACCTAGGAGACCTGTTCGCTCCGTTTGTTCCCCACCCCTTGGGCTGAGACCGGCTAACACGCTATGGCCAGTGGGGGCCGGTTCCCCGGAACCCTCCAGCCTCCTGGACTGGTAGTATTGGCCGATTCCCTTGGCGGAGACACGCCCACCAGCTCACTCGCTGTCACGTGAGAGAACAACCTAGACCAGCGGAACTGCCCCGAGTCCCGGCGGACCTCAGGTGTGTGGGTTGGCCTGGCTGGGACCAGAAGAGCCACGCACTCTGACATACACCTGTGGCCTCGTTGCTAAATTCTACTGTTTCAAACCATTACATTGCTTTAATTGTATTGCTTAAGGCCATTCTGCATTTTGGGGTGGTTTGTTATGCAGCCATAGCGGATGGATACACAGCTGTTCACACCGTTTTCCCTTAGTTGGGTTGTGTGTCGTAGATATATTACATGTTTTGAGCCTCGTTGTCATTAAAATGACTTAAAAGTTGATGGTTCTGCAGGAAATAGGAGTTCCCACTAACACAGACAGGTGGAGACAGAGAGCAGCAGGGTTCCCTTTATGTCAGTAAAGCAAACCTGCACCTCTGAAGACAGTTCCGTACTTTCTCGCAAAGCAACGACAGGGTCTTTCTGTTTGCGGAGAGAGGAATCGGCTCTGTTGTATGCTAAGAGGTTTGTCGCAGGACGGCCTAGTGCACCCGGACAGTGCAGCCGAAGGCAGAGAAACGTCCTAAAGCCCCAGAAAGGAGGAGAGTGGCCACCAGCTGGGAGAGGCTGGTACCACCACTTCGCACGCCCTGTGGGACGGTCACAAGGCGCTCCCTTGTCCACTGGCAGTTTTTCCTTAGCATCCCACAAAACCAGGGCATCTTGGAATCAACGGCATCTCCGTCTGGCAAAACAGAGCGTCATTTCTGTAGATACCGCCCCTCTAGTCCCCCAGCCCCGTGTCAGCGGGGAGCCTGCTTTCTGGGCCCAGGGTTGAGTACCTGACTGAGCAGACACGGGGGGTCCCTGCAGCCGGAATGAGTACCCACAACCTTAGTGCCTTCCCCACGCTGCTGGGGGACCTTCATGCCTCACCCAGCTCACCCTCAGAGCGACCTAGGGCCACAGCTGGGCAGATGCCGGGTCTGCCCATTTTACAGATGCGGGCACTGAGGCAGCTTGGCCAATGACCAGCAGGCCAGCTTCACGGGGGGCGGGGGTGACCCCGGCAGCCACAAGGGCTCCGAGCTCGTTAGGGCCTGCACGTGGTTCGATGCTCTGCCACTGCCTTGTTACATTCTTAAGTTTGAAGCAAGGCCCCAGGTTTTCATTTTGCACTGGGCCCGTGGGTTATGGAGCTGGTGGGAGGCAGCTGAGACCGGAACCCGCCCCGGGGGCATTGGGCGTGCCTGGCTCCGGCTTCACTCCTAGCAGAACCCAGTGCCCACCTGAGGCAGCGCCCTGGGAGTGGGTCAGCGGCAGGCCGCTGTGTGTGCAACAGCTGTTTCTGTGGTCTGTATGGCCGTGAGCCCTGGCAGTGGGCACGTGTGTAAACTGCACCTGGAGGAGGGGCGCACCTGAGGTCTGGCCACGGCCCCGCGTCCGCCCCTCACTCCCAGGCAGGCGCCTGTGCCCGACCTGTGGGGGGCCCCTGGGACCACTCCATCGCGGGCCCCGCGTCCAGACGCCCACTCTCCTGAGGGGCATAGGCCCAGGGCTGACCTTGACTCGTGCTGGAAGGTGAGCTGCATGAGCAGACGGTCATTTCGAAAATAGAGCTGGCGTCCTCGACACCTGGTGATTAATGCGAGGCGAGGAGTGCTATTTCAGGCCCAGCGAAGGAGAAGCGTCTCCCCTTCTGAGCGTCTGCTGAACTTTTCACTCCGGCGCGACTGAGGGAGTGGAGGGCCAAGCCGGTGGCCGGGCGGGGCGGCTGGATGGCCCATAAGACGTGGGCCACCCGGGCCCAACGTGATGCAGTGGCCACAGTGGGCGACACTCCACCCTGTCGGAAGTGACCTTGAGGTCCTCTCACGTGGACGCAACGTCCCACACTACGGCCCACGGGAAAGGGCTGAGCCTGGCCACGCGGTCCTTGACGTGCGTTCCTCAGTTGGCTGGAGGCTGAGATTTATGTTTTTAACTGGGGTCAGGGCTTGGCCGGTGACCAGGGTCAGGGCTCAGTGTGACTCGCTGGAGAGTGGGGGGCGGGGTGCATGGGAGGCATCAGTCTGAGGCTGAGAGTGTGCCCCAGCCTGGGGTCCCTGTGGCCACTGCGCTGAGTCTGCTTGGCAGCTCAGGGCCGCCCTCAGCTTCCCGCACCCCGGGCAGCTCTGGGAGAACAGGGGCCCGCGAGGCCCCCGGGCGTCGGCAGGCTCTCTTGCGGACCCTCCCCTGGCTCCCCCGCCCCTGCCCACTGGTGCTGGCGCTGGGGGTTGCGGGGGCTGCATGCTAAGTGGGAGCCACAGCAGACTCCGCACCTTGGCCTCGGGGCATCTAGGTGCCGGGGTGGGGGCGGGAGCAGCAGGCAGCGTTGTTCTAGCCAGTTCCTTCAAGAGCCCTTGTTTACAACTTCCCCTTCTTTGGATATTTGCTGGAAAGTACCCATTATGTTTCTTTATTAAAACTGTTAATCAAATGAAATGCAAGTACGAGAAGGAATGGGAGAGAAGACAAGCATTCAGAGGACGGAGCTGTCTTGGGGGTGGATCGGAATGTTTCCTTCAGGCCTAACCTGGACAGAATTGGAGGTGGGGGGCTCCTCATGCCTCGGTTTCCCCGTGGTGCTCAGTCCGTGGAAGGCGCAGAACCAGGTGTTTCCAAATCATGGGAACCACAGGCGTGTTCGCAAGCCTCGCTGGGCCCGGGCCCCACCTCCAGGTCTCACGCGTATTCACCGGGTGAACCCCCCCAGTGCCACTGAGGCAGGGACCGTGACTTCCTCCTTTAACAGATGAGGCAGCTACAGCCCAGAGAGGCTACGCCGCTGTCCAGCATCACACAAAAAGGAGGTGAGGGTAGACCCGCGTTTGAACCCAGACAGCCTGGGTCCCCATCACCTCCTGGCTCCCACTGGCGAGCAGTGGACCAGCCCTCGGTCATTGCACAGGCCCGCTGCAAGCCCGTCCTCATCGTCGTCCTATGAGTCGAGTGTTGTGATTCCTACTTTACAGGTGGAGACACTGAATTTTAATTCCCTGAGACTTTCGCTGTGAGGTGCGGAGCAGAGAGAGTCAGGTGTTTGGAGTTTCCCGTTGTTTGCTGTTTCTGGTGCCCGCCTGGGGTTTCACTGGGCTGGAGAACACACGATGGTCCAAGCCGTTTTTCACTGGTGGAGGTTTGTTTTATGGCCCATCTTGGGATGTGTTCTGTGAGCCTTTGAGAAGAAGGGGCCTCCCGTTGCTCGGTGGTGTGTTTCACCGCGGCTGAGCAGGTGCTGCCGGTGGAGGGAGCTGTTGAGTTTACAAACCTGCTCATTTTTCCACCCCGTTGCTCTGCTGCTGGGAGGGGAACGCTGGAGTGACCCACTGTGATTGTGGGTTCGTCCCTGTCTCCCTTCGGTTCTCTCCGTTTCTTCCTCCGTCTGTTTTGAAACTCTGCTGTCGGTTCATACCCATTTCAGGTTGGTGTGTGTGCTCGGTGGACCGGCACCCTCATCTCCGTGTGATCTGCCTCTCTCTTTTGATCTGAGGGCTACTTTAGCTGTTACGGACATAAACACCCCTGCTTTCTTTTGATCAATGTTTGCAGGAGATCTCTCTCTCCATCCTGTTCCCTTCAGCCTGCCTACACCATTATATCTGAAGTGAGCGTCTTGGAGACCCCATAGAGTTCGGGTTTTGTTTAACCCACTGTGTTGACCCCTGTCTTTTAATTGGTGTATTTAAGCTATTTACATCTAATGGAATCATGGATGTAACAGGGCTTAAAATGGGCCGCCATGTTGGTTTCTGTTTTCTGTTTGTGCTCTCTGAGTTTTGCTTCTCCTCTTCCTCCTGCCTTCCTTTGGGTCGTTTGAGCCAAACTCCCTGGAGTTCTGCTTGGCCCCAGCCGGGCGTTCTTGAGCAGGTGTCTCTGCGCAGCCACGCCGCACAGTGGCCGCTCTGCGCCAACCACGTCCTACTCCCGGTTCCCCTTTCTCCGGCTTGAGCCAAGTGTGGACAACTTACTTCCCTGTACGTGTTGTTACCTTCCCTTACTGATAACCTAATAGTTTAAGATAACCTCTGTCCATACATTCAGAGCCCCAGGGGGACAGTATTGGCTTCCGCTGTCAAACCTGATTCGGGAAACGCAGCAGGAGAAGGGACAGACATGTATGGCATTTGGTCACATCTTCCCTCTCCCTGCTGCTCCCGCCGGCCCCCCGCCCGGAGCTGCACGATTTCTTCTCTCATTGCTTCTTCTCTTCCTCAAGTGCCAGCGCCGGCCGCTGTCTGTGTGCGGGCCTGCTCGCAAGACAAGCCTTCGAGTTTCCCTTCACCTGAGAATGTCTTGGTTTCCCGCTTGCTTTTAAAGGATGTTTTGTAACTCTGGATCTATAACTGGGTTGGCAGTTCTTTTCTTTCAGGTTTTGAAAAATACTGTGTCGTTTCCTTCCGGCCTCCGTGATTTCTGGTGAGAAACTCACTGTCATTCTAATTGTCTTCCCCTGATGGGCCAAGTGTTGTTTTTCTCGGGCTGTTTCAAGATAGTCTTTTTTTTTTTTTTTCCCCAGTTTGCAGAAGTTTGATGACGGTGTGCCTTTGTGTGGATTTTTTTGGGTTTTTCCTGTTGGAATTTGTATGCTGATGTCTTGCCTAATTCTAGAAGTTTTCCGCCATTATTTTTTTAAAGTACGTTATCCACCCCGTCTGTTTGTCCCTCTCCTCTGGGCCTCTGAGGACGGGAACCCTCTGTTACCGCCCCGCAGGGACCTGTGGCCTGCCGATTATCAGGACGTCTTCTCTGCGCTGTTCAGATTGGGTAATGTCTCTTGTTCCGCCTTTAAGTTTGCAGATCCTTCACCCTGCCCCTCTGCTCTGCCGAGGGGCCCATCCATTGCGTCATAAAAAAGTTTCCATGACCACAGTATGTAGTTCTAACATTTCAGTTTGGTTTCTTTCTGTCTTCTGTTTCTTTGCTAACACTTCTTCCTTGTTCATTCATCGCCTGTTGTTTGTAATCTCTTTTTGGTGCATTTCTTTGGTGACTGCTTTGAACTCTTGGTCAGGAAACTGTAGCCTCTCTGTCACCTCGGCATTGGCGTCTGCTGGTTGCTTCGTGCCCTTCAGTGTGGGGTCTTCCTGGTTCTTGGCCCGGTAAGTGCTTTTCAGTCAGAACCCGGACGTGTGAGTATGACGGTATAGCCTCTGGGTCTTGAACCCTGTTTCAGCTGACTTCTGGCGTGGCTCGGGAGCTGGCGGCGGGGCCGGCTCCTCGCTCCCGGACGGGCGGGTGGCAGATGCCCGGGTTCTTCTTCTGGCCTCTGGTAGCGTCAAGGAGGGGCGCTCCTCATGACAGCCAGGCGGAGGTGGAAGTTCAGGCCCCTCATGGGGTGCCCACTGACCGCACCTCACAGGGATGGACACCCTGGCTCCCTGCTCTGCCTTCCCCAACAGGCCCCAGACGGGAGTGCCCTGTGGGTGCCTGTAGCTGCCCGTCAGCCCCTGTACCTGGCCCTGCTGTGCCCCTGCAGACACGTGGGGCTGGCCCGCACTGCCCCTCATCCAGGGACCCTTGCAAAGGGCAGGCGGGGGTCCCTCTCGTCCACATGTGTAACACTAGATCCCAGCGCCTGCTGTCCAGGGTCCCCGCCATCTGTCCCCCATCACACCCGCAGCCCCGGAAAGCCAGAGGAGGCGGCTCCGGGGAGGCCGGGCAGCGGGGCTCATGAATATTTCATCGTGAAATCCTTGAGAAGAGCTGCTGCTTCCCAGGCAGCTCCATGCCCAGTCCTCCCATCTCGGTGACTTATGCCTCCCCACCGCCCCCGCCTCTCGTCAACGGCGGACGTTCCACGGAGCCCTTCACTGCTAAGTAGCTCGTGGTGGCACAAAGAGAAAATAACGGCGGCTGACATTTGTCCCACATGTCCCCTCCCAGCATCCTTTCTCAGTCGTTAACCCGGCTGAGCTCTCACGAGACAGGGACGCTGGCCCGAGGACTGTGTCTACCGACAGGAAGGAAGGTATGGACAGCTCCCCCGCCCTCTTGGGGTCCAGGAAGCCCCACCCACTCTGCCTTCTCCTCCTCTGTCCCTTCTCCACACACGAAGAGGAAGCTTGTATCACTCCTGCCTGGAGCCTTCAGGCCCCACCGGGCCCTCCCACGAGACCCCGCCGGTCGGCCTCTGCAGTCGTGAAGGCCTCTGACCGATATCGGTCTGTCCTCAGCACTGAGCAGCTGGTCAGTTGCTCTCTGTGCCTCGGTTTCCCCTCCTTACACCTGGGCAGGGTGGTCTCTCTGAGGTGCATGTGGGCTGAGTAATGCACACAGGCACGGCGAAGGGTGGTCACCGCCGTTTTCAGAGGGAAGGCTGACGCTCAGAGGTTGGAATGCCCCCTGGAGGCTTGGAGGTAAACTCCAGGGAGGAGGGGAGGTCGGCGGGAGAAGTGACGGGGACAACCCAGGCATCCTCCATGTGGGGCGAGCTGCGAATGGGTCCCAGGGGCTGTGCCTGCAGCTGGACCCAATGCCTGGGACAGGGTGGCCCGTCACCTGCTGCCCGCTGAGCTTGTGGTGGCTTTTACGGTGGCCTCCTGCACAGGGTCCTCGACCTGTCCCTGTCTCTGGGCCCTGAGCTCTGGGGCCCGGGACAGGGGGTGAAGGGTCCCGCGGGGCCACCATGCCTGGGCATGGAGGGCTGGGCTCAGCCGGGCTTGGGGACTGGGGCGCCGTGTAAGGTCACGGGGCTGCGTCAGCTGCTGGTCCGTGCTCTCCAGGTGCTGACATCCCCGCTTCAGATCTGTGTCCCACCACATCCTGACTGGCCCGCAGGCTCTCACTCACGGAGGGGTGACGGACGCTGAGCGAGGCTGTGGTGGGCAGGTAGGCGGGCGGGCGGGCAGGAGGACAGGAGTGGGGGCGGCCTTCCGGGGGCCTGCAGTCCGTAGAGGGGCTGGTTCACAGCATGTGCCAATCCTCTGCTCATCACTCACAGCTCTGGGCACCCTCCTGTGACTCAGGCCGCCCCTTTCTGGGTGCACGTGTGCCTGCGTGTGCGAGTGTGCAGCAGTGTGCATGTGTAAGCACACATGTGCCCATGTATGCATGTGCGCATCCATGTGTCCATGCGCAAGCACATCCAGGTGTGTGCACGTATGTGCACACGTGTGTGCGTGTATCATCTGTTTTCCCCCTGGAGCATAAACCCCAGGACAGCTCTGACTCAGGGGTGCTTCTTGGCATCATCCCCTTGACTGCCACACACACACGGAGTGACCCCCAGACATCTATTAAGTTAAAAATTCCAAAAGAAACAGGGACAAAGACACAAACAAATTGATTCACCCAGAAGGAACAAAAAGCAGCCCGTGGACGCGCGGACCTGCTGCGGTCCCACGCGCAGCCGACCACGAGGCGCCTTTGACTCGCCCCCTCTCCTGCTCGGAGCGGGAGGGGGCCGGCGAGGTTAGGGAACCAGGCTCCGCACACTCCGATCAGACTCTGATCACACTCTGAGGGCCAGGGTGTCACTCGACTTGGCTGGCCTGTGCCGCAGGAGGTTTAAAAATGACCCAGCGCTTCCTTCTAGAACGCATCACATCAAAATAATTGGACGCGATCCGGTGGGCCGTAGGAGTGTAGGGGTGCCGCGTGCCCGGGGCTCTCTCAGTTATTAGCCTTTGTTTGTGCAAATCTGGAAGGGAACTAAACATCCGTGGGCGGAAGGGCCCTTAAACGGACCGCGGCACGTCCCAGAGCGGACTGTGGGCAGCGAGGAGCCGCGAGCGTGTGGGTTTATGGACGCGCGGAGACGCCCGCGGCGGACGGACTGCCACAGCGGCGGGCCGCGGGCCGCGGTGGGCCACTTTGCGGAGCGCGCTCTCCCTGCCTCACTGCAGCTCTCTCCAGCTCTATGGAGAGTAAGAATGACAGCAAATATGAAGCTTAAAACCTGTTTACCGACATTTTAATAGCTCCGGGGGGTGAGTTGCCCATCGTTTTCCTCCAGTTCATCATTCCTTCAGGTATTGTCTTAGTTTTTTATTTTATGCATTTTTTCAATCAGCGCTTATTACTTTAATAACTATAAACATGTTATTTTTATATTTTAAGTGGTTCTGTGCTCAGCGCTGAAGGCAGGGCCCTGTCTCCAGAGTGCCCCCTGACTCACCATAAAGGAGGGAAAAAATGATTTCCGACACTTCTGCGTCCCTGCTGGGCTGTGCGCTGAGCGGGGGTATTCATAGAGACCGGCTGGCGGACCCCTTGGGCAGGCAGCTGTTGCGTGAGGTCACGCTTCTCATCTGCATTCCACAGGACAGGGCGGCTCAGAGGCGTTGAGTGGCCTGCCCAAGGTCAGGCACCTGAGAGGTTGGTCACGTGGAAGGAGGGGCCCGAGTGCCCTTTGGAGTAGAGGTGGGGCGTTGTCTCTCCCAGGAACGAAGCGGCTGGTCCGTGAGTGACGGTTGCCGCTGACCCGAGACTTCTGGACCAGCCGAGAAATGAGGCCGAGGAGGGGCCGTGGCTGGGTGCGAGGGGTCTGTGGGAAGAAGACGGGGCAGCTGCTGAGCCCGCGGGTCTGGAGGCGGGTGGAGGTGGGGACCTGGCCCTGAGAAGTAGGGGTGAGTGGGAAGAAGCTCCGAGTCCCGGAGACGGGCCGCCCGCACCCTCCAGCAGGACCTACCTCCTGGGGCGGTGGCGGTGGTGGGGGTGCTGCAAACAGGATAAAGGACTGTCCCAGGGCGTGGCGTGGGCCCAGCACGGAGCACGGGTCCGGGATCAGCCCCGCCCAGGGAACGGCGAGCGCCGGACGCTCGCGGGCACGCTGCCAAGGGGATTACTGCGCATCGACCATTTAATCTCCAACAACTGCGGGGCAGGTGATGCGGCTGCAGCTGCTTTGCAAACGAGGAAGCCAGACCCGAAGCCCCACAGCTCGTCGAAAGGCGCTATGGATGGAATGCCGTGTCTCCCCAGTTAGGGAGCCCCTACCCACGGTGACGCGGTCCCGGGGAGGTCGTGAAGGGGGGTCCCACGGTGGTGTGGGGCTTCTTACAAAGAGAGACAGAGGCACGGACCTCTCCAGGTCCCCCTCCCCTTCCTCTTATCAGGACCCCAGTGCTTTTCCTGGCTTGCTTTCGTTGATGTAACTCACTGTGGGTTTTTAAAAATAAATGCTCAACTTTAGAATAGTTTTAGACGTACTGAAGAAGTTCCCACGCGCCCCACCCCCAGTGTCTGCTGTTATGTAACATCGTCAGTTACGGTGGCGCGTTCGTCACCATGAACGAATCAGGACCGACGCACCGTTATCGACAGGCAGCGCACGCCATTCAGGGTCCCTGCTTTTGCCTGGTGTCTCCCCTCAGTTCCAAGATTGGGCGTCCTCAGCGGTGACAGTGTCTCCGACGGCCCTAAGGAGGTCCGGTACTCTGCGGAGTCGGTCTGAGGCTTTTCTCATGGTTAGACTGGGGTTTAGCGTTTCCGGGAGGAAGAGCACATGGTGAGGTGCCGTTCCCAATTCATTGCTCCCAGAGCGCACAGGTGGGAAATAAAGATAAACGGAGACACCTGAACGCGGAGCGGGAGCTGCTGCCGCGGGGACCCGCCTTGACCGCTTCTGCCTCAAACCCCCGGTGTTAGAACAGGGCAAAATGGCCATGAGATGGGGCCTAGGGCAGCACTGCGCCCCGGAGAACGGCTTGCAAGGGCAACAGAACAGCGGATGCAGCGACTATGGACTGACGGCTACCGGATCGAAAATTGAACTCATTCTTTTGAATTAGAGTCACAGTGTCATGTTATCTGCACCAATAGAGATGCCGTCCTCTTAGTAATGTCTTTGTCCCCTTCCCATCTCATAAACACCCCTTGCCTTTGTCTCATCATCGGAACACTATTTGGGCTTCTTTCTGAACCGGTTTGTCCCTAATACCTATTCTTATTGATCTTGAATAGATGCTTGTTGCCTCTCACTGAGAAAGGCCTTTTACATTTGGCTTAGCACGTCCTATCCACATGACCCAGCAGTGCAGACGTTGACCTTGGGCCCCTGGCTTACACGGTGTCCTGGCCCTGGACACAGGAAGTGGCCGCACAGCCCCATCTAAAGAGTGGGGGCCTTGCTTCCCGCTTGGAGGTGGAGAACTCCATAAATCATTGGGTGTTTTGGGACTGGAGCTTGGTCTGCTCTCATCGAGGCACTTGTCCGATCATGTGTTCCCATCAGCATGGACGCAGGGCCCGTGCGTTGGTCCCCTGGGTTGTAACCCACGACCACTTTATTTTGTGGCTGAAAACGCCAGAGCGCTTCCAGTCGGGGTCCCTTCAACACGCCCCATCTGTACGTTTTGCCCTTCCCCACTTCCTGCTGTGATAGGATACTCAGCTCATTTCACCTGGTCCCTGCTGCAGCCCTGGCTTCAGCTGCTTCTCCCTGAGGTCCTGGGGACGTGGTTGGAGACCGAGGTCCGGGGCTGGGTGTGCCTGTGGCTATGGCGTCATTGTTCCTAGTCCCTCTTGGCCAAAGAGCCAGGAGTAGTGTGTGTGTGCACACTAGCCCGTGTACACACAGGTGTCTATGAATATTTCCATTTGTATCCACGTGTGTCTGCACTACAGCAGACACGGGTTCACACTGGCCTCTCCAGCTCCAACCGGTCACTTGTGCTCTCGCAGCCCTCCCCCTTGACTGTAGCTTCCTGCGCAGCCACAAGAGTCCTGCTCGTCCACCCGCCGTCCAGCCGCTGAAGCCCACACGTGCAGCAGGGTCAGAACGGCTGGTCGTGCCCCGCGGGAACCCCCTCATCCAGCGTGCTGACACCCCGCTGCCTTCAGTCCCACAGATGCCACGCGTGTCTAGGGGGCGTAGGTCAGCTCTTTGCCCCCTCACTTCTTCCAGGTTTCGATCACAGGCCTTTGCCTTAGCTGCCCCCTCCCAGGTCTCCCCTTCCTCAGGGCTCGGCCGGAGGGCCCCTGCCCGTCTCAGGCCGCCTCTGGCTGCTCTTGACCTCGGCACCGTCCCCTTCTTTGGCAGCACGTGTTCCGGACCCTGGGGGCCTTGTTTCCACGTCTCAGGCTTCCTCCCCTGTGGCACTGGGACTGGAAACTGGTGACAGGACAACAGCCCTGACACAGTGGGGACAGCTGGGCTGCCAGTCGCACAAAACCACCCAAGTGCAAGGACAAAGCACGTGTGTTCACTCACGGGGGCTCCGAGGCTTGGTTCGGATCTGGGTCCACACGGGCCAGCGGCTTCGGTTTGGTCTCAGCTCGGGAGCGGCTTTGTTGCTCGATGGGCAGTCTGCCCAACTTGCATCTGGGACTCCGGGGGGAAGGCGAAGCCCTGGCTTTTGCCACATCTCAAGGGCCCCCTGCCCTCCCGGCGCTCCACATAAATGTCTCGAGCAGCTGCTCCGGGTTCCTCGGAGCCCCTGTCCTTCAGACCCGTTTGGTGGGACGTCCAGGGTCCCGCTGCATCAGGGAGGTGGGAAGGGTGGGAGCTTTGCAGCACCCCAGGAATTTCGCTGGAATCTTCTTCCAGTGTCACCCCATTAAATCCCTGAATAGCCCCACGCAGTAATCACCCATTCGCTCGTTCGCTGGGGAGCATTTACTGAGCACCTACTGTGTGCCCGGTGCTGGGAACACAGCCACGAGTAGAGCTCTCTGCGCCCGGACCCCGCGGCCTGCCAAGGACAGTTGGCCACCAAACAAACAGGCAGATGAATAAAACAGTGACAGAGAAAAATCAGGGCGGGGTGGGACGGCCTTTCTGAGAAGGAGAATCTGAGAAGGGACTGGAAGGCGAGAGAGCGGGCGGCATGCCCTGGGCAAGGTTCCCAACGTCTCTGAGCTCCTCCTTCCTCTACACTGGAGGCGACCGTGATTGCTTGGAGCGAGGCCCGGGGAGGCGTAAATGGGTCACCGCGGGAAAGCCCGGGGCCTCCACGGGCAGGGACGCCCATCCGCCAGGCCTGCCTCTCCTCGGGCACGGGGTGGAGGCACAATGGCGGCGGCGCTGCCGTCAGCGCCATCCGAGTTACCCCTGGCGTCCGGGCACATCCCCCATCTCCTGCTGCTCCTCGCGGGGGTCACGAGGGGGCGCAGTGAGGGCCGCCGCCTGCCCCAGGTTTCCCCTGGACAGCGCCCAGGCTCCAGGCTGGACCAGCCACCTGGAGCCTGGTGTAAGGTTTGTGGCAGCCACCTTAGGAACGGCAGGCGAACAAGGGCGTGTTCTGCGCTCCGGCATGAGGGCACGTGGCGCTCAGAAGCACCTTCCTTCCTGGAATCGCGGAAGCCACAAGAGCCCTGACAGTAAGGCCTCGATGAAGCCTGCGTCCCTCATCCTTGCGGCCATCCTGCGCCCCAGGTGACGCGAGAACTGGGGTGGTGGGCCTGACCAGGCTCCTGCACATCTTCGGCGGGAGCCCGTGGACGGCCCCAGGCCCCGCGATGCCCCCAGGCCCGGACAGCCTGGGGCGCGCTGAGTCCCCACCGCTGGGGCCTTGGCTGTGCACAGTGTGCCGGACACCCGGGAGGCTGGGAGGCCGGCCCCGCCGGGGTGTCTCCTGCAGCCGGGCCTGGAGGCTGAGGCTGCTGGCTCCGGTCCCCGCCCTGTGAGTGAATTACAGCCCAGCCCAGCCCAGCCCGCCGGGGCGATGGGGGATGTGAGCGCTCTAATTACCAAGTGTCCTGCGTGATTAACTGGGAAATTGATAGGCCGGACCCACCCCCTGCACCTGGCGAGCGGCTCAGAAGCCCGGAAACCTGATGGAGCCGAAACTCCGCCGCACGCTGCACTCCGCAGCTCCCCCGCCCCCGCCCGCTGCTGCCACGTAGGCCTTTCCGGCGCCTCCTGTCCATGCCAGGGTCTCCAGCCGGAAGCTGGGCACTGGGCCCGAGCCCCCCTGCCCCGCTGCAGGGCCCGGCCGCCCCACCAATAAGGAGGGGGACCCTCTTTCCAGGTCCCTCTCGCTCCAGCCCCCGCTGCCCCGTGCGCGCGAAGGCTCCCCCCCCCCTCCCCCCCCCGCCACCGCTCTCTGCCCCGGAGCGCGGCGGTTTGGCCTTTTGGTTTCTGTCCCTTAGTGGGCTCTCCTGGGAGGACAGAGCCGACGGGGGGTGAGGTGGGGGGGGCAGGGTTCAAGCAGCACCCCCACCACACACGGAGCAGAGCCCTCAGGGCCCGAGAAGCTTGGCAGGGCAGTGCGGCTACCCAGTCCCGGCCACGCATCTTAAGGGTGGGTGGCCTGGGTTTGCGGGGCACAAGCCGAGCCTCCGGGTACCACGCTCTTCAGCGCCCCCACCGCCCTCCGTGGGAGGGACGATGGGCTGCGGTCGCGGCACCCCGGGCCCACAGCGCACCCCAAGCACTCATCTCCGTCTCTCCCTTCGGCCCTCGCTCCCCATCCCAGGCCAACGCGGGCACCTGGGCCGATGTCCCAGGGCCACCACTCAGGCCCTGGGTGACCATGGGAGGCTCTTCTGTCCTCGGTGCCTCTGCTTCTTCATTTACAACACGGGCAATGGTGCCACCTTTCGCACGAGGCGCTTGCCAGCGTCAACTAGGCCGCCATCCTAAGGCGGCTAGAGCCCTGCCTGGCCCAGGCCGGCTCTGGGCGGCGCCGGGAGGAGGGCTGACTGGGGCGGGGCGGGAACCAGCGGACGGGGAGGGGCCCTGGTGGCCGCTCACCTATCAGCAGAGGATGCGCAGGAACCAGGCCTGGGACTCAGGGACGCACCGAGGGACGGAGGGACAGAGGGAGGGACAGGTCAGTGGGAAGGCCCAGGTGGGGGCATCAGACACACAGGACGGAGCTGCCTGCAGGGGGAGTTGTTCCCCAAACCTGTCGCAGGAGCAGCGACGGCCCCATTTTTGAGGCCATTTTCTCTCGGGCTCACTTTTGAGCATTTCAATGATTTTAGCCCATTCGTTTCTCGGGAAGTGAACTTCCAACCAGGGCGCGTGTCAGCCACAGATGAGGAGACATCGCAGGGTGGGGCAGCGCCGGCTGGCCGAGGCCAGAGTCCGCGGCAGGCAAGCAGGACTCCCGGGAGGGGCTGGGCGGGCCTGGGGGCATGAGGAGACCCCTCCCTCCTCTGGGGGAGGGCAGCGGGCAGGCTCAGGGGGTTCGGCCCCACCTCGACCTGCTCACAGAACTCCTTCCTTCAGGATTAGCGTTAAGCATATTAAAAATAAATCGGGACCCGAAAAGCGAGAATTAAGTAAAATTTAATATTCATCCTGCCTCAGGAGAAGGAAGATTTCCTAAGTTTAGAACTAATACAAGGAATCAGGAGAGAAAATATGGACAGATTTGACTGCATAAAAATGGAAATCTTCTGCGTGTCAAAATTAAACCGCCAAATAAAAAGGCGAAAAAAATATGGCCTGGGAAATATATTTGCAGCAAACATGACAGACAAAGGCTTAATTTCTCTATTAAGTAAAGAGCTTATAAGAATAACTGCAAAGACAAGCAAGTGCACATGATGTCGAGTTCAGATTTTTTTTTTTTTGAGAGGGAGGGAGAGAGAGACAGAGGCAGAGGGAGCCGGGGCTATGAAAGTGACGGGGAGCATGCTACCAGCTTACGCAGGGAGGAGGGACCCTGCCGGGAGCCAACCGGGATGCTGAGAGAATTCTAGGGAGCAGCCTGATTTACATATTTATTTTCTCTCCCAGTTTTTCTAGATTTTCCAGCTTTTAAGGCGCACGTTTTACCGAAGAGAGGTGCACGGCGTGAGGCAGTGGGTATTCTGATCTGTTATTACAATGATTAGAAACAGCAGCAACGGCCAGCGTTGCGGAGCTGTTGCCGTGCGGGGAGACGCGCTTTGCCGGCTGAGCAAAGCCCTTATGAGCCGTCGTCTCCTTCTGTCCATGCAACGTCCACGCGACGCCCCCGGGCGTGCCAGCCCCATTTTGAAGCTCTGAGCCCCAGAGAGGGTAAGGACCCCGGCCGGGGCGGCACAGCTCAGCAGGGGCTCTGGGACTGAATAGAGCCCCCGAGCGGGGTGGCTCTGCGGCGGCAGGGACAGGGGAGGGTCCCCCCGCAGCACTTCCGGCCCCTCGCCGCCGCCGTGCCATCTCACAACGGGCCCGAGGCCTGTGTGGATTGGCTGAAGGAGCTTGTGGCCCAGCAAGGGCAGTGCGTCCCATCCGCAAACGGCGGCCCTCCCTGGCCAACCAGACAGGAGGATACAGGCAACCCGGGAGCCGGGAAGTTGGGAGGAGTCGGTGGGAGGCCTGCGCGTGCGGCTTCACGTGTGTGGCTAAGTGGTTGTTAAAAATATGGAAACACGGCTGAGGGGTTCTTAGACTAATTGACTAAAAATCCTTCCACTTGACACATCGGGGGAAGATAACAGAGAAAAGAGGCAAAGAGGCCCCGCTGCGGCAGAGCCCTCCGCTCCCGGTCGGTGACCGTCACTGCCAAGCGCCGTGACCTGGGGGGCATCCTAGGGTGGGTTGTCTAAGAGTCCTCGAAAATCGTCAAATAGAAACAAACGAAAAGGCCTGAACGGAAAGCCCGGGACGGACCCGGTGGGGCACAGGCCAGCCCTGCGCCCCAGCCCGCCTGCTCTGCCCCGGGCCTTTGGGGGCGAGAGGCCTGCCTGGGGCAGCGGAGGTCTTCCTGGAGGGGGCGCTGGTGTTGCCCGGAAGCGAGGGGGGCCGCGGTGGGGGGGGCGGTGCTGAGACACGGGGAGGGTGGAGTGACCTGGTGACTGGTTTGCCGGGCAGCGTTCAGGCTACCGGGACGGGCACCGCTGGGAGACCAAACAGGAAAGGAGGGGCAAGGGGACCCCAAGGACCAGAAATGGCCACTCTGCCTTGGTCTTCAGCTTCCAGGAGGTGGAAAGGCCGTCCAAGACCTCTGAACGTTGCTTCGAAAACCCCTATCTTTGAGGGGCTCACGGGAAAGACCCAGCAGGGAAGGGGGCACCAGTGGAGACAATAACTCTGACTTTTCCCGTCTTCCTGCGATGCTTCTCCCAGGAAGCTGTTCTCGCTCCCATATCGCAGATGAGAAAACCGAGGGTCTGAGAGACACAGAGCCAGCGTCTCTCAGCTTCCCCGGTTCTCGCCCTGTGGCCGCGGCGCAGCTCCTCGCCTGGCCCCAAGGCTATGTTCCGTCGCAACCTTGTGTCCGGCGAGAGACACCCCCGTGGGGGCTGTCCCCTGCTGAGGGCCCCTCCTGGCTTGGCCGGTCTGCTCCTCTCCGGGGCAGCTGCAGGCCCCCAACGCCCTGACAGGAAGGGGCAGGGCACCAACTCAGCCTGGCGTTCGAGGCCCAAGCCCACCACTTGCATGCAGGGGACGCTCCGCAAATGCCCTCTGAACAACCACGCCCAGAGCTCAGGGGTGTTCAGCTGGGGGTCCCTCCGTACAGGCTACCCCGACTCCACGTAAAATTAACGCAAGGTGCAGTCATGTGTCCCAAAAGCTCCAGTTTACCTCACTTACTGTCATTTGCTTCCAATTCACCTGGTTTCCTCCTTGCAGCTCCACCCCAGAGCTTCGACTCAACTGCTCTCAGTTTTCACTTTGACTCCTCAATTTAAGTCAAATCGGGCCAATTTACTTTCAATTCCATTCTATTGGATTCATTCCGTTCAATTCGATTTTTCTTCTGCGATCCAGCTAAACTCAATTCATCTCAATCGTCCCCAATACAGTTTTTAGACTTTACCCAATCTTGGCCAATAATTTAATGTCAGTCAGTTTTCCAGTTTGACTCAAGACCTCTGAACTCACCTCGGGCCCCACCAGCTAGTCCTCGGGCGTCCTCGCCCATGTGGACCGTCTCAGTCCCAGCCTCCTCCTGTCTCTGGCACCCTGCCATGGGGGACGACAAAGAGCCTCCTCTTTGGAGAATGATCTGGAGAAGAAATAACGTGTGTGTGACGCTCGCTTTGGGCGGAGCTGTGGCCAGCCTGTCGCATCATGTTCTGAAGACAGCTCTGAGATCAGGGTGTTAATGTCACATGACCGCTGTCCCCGTGGGAGAGCGGGGGACATGGGGGCACACAGAGCTAGGGTCCTTATCCAGCGTCCATGGCCTTGAGCCTGGGCCTCTTGATGGTGAGGCTTTTGCTTGACCTTTACATGAAAAAGAATGCCGCGCTGGTCGATAATTTCACTCAAGGATGTGAAGAGACTGTCACATGCTAATCGCTGTTGCAGGCAGTGGGGAGGTGGCAGCGAGGGCAGCAGCCATGTCCCAGCCCCACGCCCCTGGGCCCAGGTGGGAGATGGACAGTCCTGAGCCGTGTGTGGTGTCCCCGGCTCGGGCGGGAGTGAGATGGGTCAGGAGAGGACACCTGCCTCTAGAAAGCCCTGGGCGGGTGCCGCTGGGTAAGGGACTCAGTGCGCCATGACCCTCTCTGGGTGTCAAGGGATGGCCAACACCTGGCACCAGGCCCTTGCTGGAGCCTGGAGCACCGCCGTCCTGCCCACGAGGCAAGAAAGCGGCTGGTGCCGTCGCCCCGGGTCACGGACTTCGTTTGGAGCCACTTCCCTGGTCCGATTTGCCCTGCGCTTTCTTCTGCTTCTCGTCCTCCCTGCCCCTCGGAGGCTCCTGGCACTGAGTGTCAGCCTGGCAGCCATGGCTTCGGCCACCGCGGAGTGGCGCTTCGGGCTTCCTGAGGGTGCCGGCTTTGGCTGCTCTGGGCAAACCCTTACCCCACACGGTTGTCGCGCCATGTTTTGTTTTCCTGGGTGACATCTGGTCCTTCAAAGGTTGTAGGGCCTTGATGATTTGACAAATGTGCTGAGAGGTGAGAATAAGGGTTTGGAGGTCAATAGAGTATAAATAGAAATGACATTCGGGCTGTGCAAAGAAGGGGCTCGAAGGAGTTGGAGAAAGTGTGAGGACATCTATGCCCCCTGGGTCAGAATGGAAGGGGTTCTCGGTGACCTCCATGTCCATTCCCCAGCCGCCGCACACTGGTGCTGCCCCTCTCTGGTCCAGGCATTCCGAACCTGTCCGCTAGCATGGAGGTGCCAGGATTTCAGCACCTCGTCACTGTGGACAGCGCCCCAGGATTCCTTTCTCCCACTGAGTCACCCTCCCTACTTCACCCACTTGGAGCCCATTCATTTGGTGGTGAATCTGACCCAAGGTGCTGCTGGGGGACCAGAAGGGGTGTGATTCTTCAGAGACAGGCAGAGCTGCATTCAAACCGCCTCCCGGTATTGCCGTGATGTTGAGCCCTGCCCCTACCCGTCACACAGGGTGGCTCTGAGGGGTTCGTAGGGTGACCTTTGTCAGGTGCCTGATCAATGGCAGAGCTTCGGCTGCTGTTTGTTCCTTCCTCCTAAGGACCTTCAGTTTCCCAGGGATTCCAGACGCCTGAGCGAGTGGTGGAGGGCAGGCCCCCGGAAGCAGGTGGGGGCGGGGGGCATCTCCCGCAGGCTGCACCCTCGGGCCCACAGAGCTCTGCCGTGGTGTCTCCCAGGCCTTTCTGGGTATGAGTGACTGTGACCATGCCTCCGTCGCACAGGCGTCTCTGTGTTTAGTGCCTAACTCCAGGAAGGGAGGGGTGAGGGCACCACAGCTGTACGCCAGGACACTGGGGACATCGGGATGCCCCTCGGCTTGGCCAGCGGCTGCCTCCCCTTCTCGGCCCCGCTGGGCTCTTGGGAGTGGTGAAGCCAGACCACACCGGCAGAGAAACAGCATCCGCCTGGAACGCACTGCGGGGTCGTGAGTCCGGGCTGCTGGTGGGCTCTGACGTTGGCGGTCTCCCAGGGACGGCACAGTCAACTCAAAATGCTGCCTCACCCCCTGTTCCAGCCCCTGCATGGGGGACATCCCGCCTTATCCGTGACCTTCGCCTCCCAGGTTAAGGATCTGCAGTGCGTGGCTGTCACCTGTGCTAGTTTTCCAGGTCACAAGGTGGCATATTGGCACATTGGGCCGCAAACTCCGTAGCTTCAGGAAGGCTCACAAGTGCTTTCTTTCTGGGAGGCCCCCTCTCCACGGGGCTCGTATCCCAACCGTGAGGGGGGTGGCTTCCCCCCAAGGGAGGTCCACATCAGGAGATGATTCCCAAACAAGCCGTTCCAGGGGGGCAGTCAGGAACGCGCCACAGGCCCCCTCCTGCGCCTGCCCCGCTCGCTGGTTTGTCTGAGGCTCCGAGCCCTGCGCCGCCCCCAGCAGCTCTGGCCCAAGTGCCAACTCTCTCACTCGTCTTCGCTCTGCTCTCTGGAGTTGCCAGACAACCCCCCCACCTCCCGCCTGCAGGGAGGCTCCGTGTCACCTCCCATGGCAAGTGAGGGGGGGGCACAAAGAGCCTGCCCCACTGCTGGGCCACGTGCTGGTGCCGGTAAGAGTGACAGAGCTAATTTCCCAAACACCATCTGAGCTGAGTGCATTTTGATGAGAATGATGTTTTTTTTATTTTAAATTAGAAATTACATTTTTTTTTCCTGTGCCAAAATAAAGATGAGAACTCAGAGGAATCTGTTTTGAAAAGGGGCCGGGAACGGGGAAAATGTGTCTGACAGACTCTGTGTTGAGCAAACAGACCGGGGCACCAACTGTATGCCTGCAGCCCAGGCCCCGGGCCCTGGGCCGCGCCTGGGTTCTCTGCCCCCAGCCAGCAGCTTGTGCGGGGAGTGGGGGACGGCGGCCATGCCCAGTCCCTGCCCGGCCTCCGGCTCCCTGTGTGCATGGAGTTGTCCAGGACACGTGGCTCTGTCTCCTTTCCTGTGAAGCGGGCTTGGCCATCTTTTTAGAGGGGTTCTTATGGTGCCTGCCCCTCAGCATGTACAGAGGCCCAAGCTGAGGTGGCAGGAGGCAGGGTACTCAGGTCAGGGTCCCCCATGGCCAGAACACTCTCCGCCCCGGAGGCAGGGCGGGGGCCGTGCGCTCTCCGTGGTGCTGAGTGTCTCCAGCATGGAGCCCAGCCCTGCCCTCCTGCACAGCATCTCCAAGAGGCCTTTTCGATGCCGCCACCCCCACTCTACAATTGGGGAAACTGAGGCCCCAGAGCCTGACTGAGGTTCTGCAGAGGACTGCCTGGTGAAGGGCCCCCTCCCTGCGCAGGGTCAGTTAAGATGGGGCTGTGGGTCCCCCGGCGAGGGCAGGAGGCCGTGGCCACCCCCGCCCGGACACGCGGTCTCACTCCGAGAAAGTGCGTGAGCCCCCTGCCTCCACTCCGTCTGCCTGGAATCCACTCCTCCGTCAGAAAAGCTGCTTCAGACGGCAGGACCCATGGCAGCACATCTGTCCTGGGGCTGTGCCCCCCGAGTCAGAGCTTGGCCTAGCGGGACACGCTGTCATGTGCTTACAGAAGCCTTCTCGAGGCTCGGGGCTGGCAGACATCACCCACGGTCCCCGTCCCTCCCCAAACGCATTTCCATTTGCGTTATCTGCTCGGATTGCCAGCCGCTTCGTAGCGTTCGTTTCAAAATGGCAACATGACAGAAGGCCACAACCAAGCCCAACAACACGTCCCTCTGCCACCTCCCCTATGTGTGGGGAGCCCAGGGCCCCAGCCTCGGCAGCCCACCTCCCCACTGTCCCCGCAGACACCAGGCGTCTGATGGCAGGACCGGCTCCTGGCTTCCATGAAAGCCTTTTGCTAAGTGTACGGGGTCCAGAGACTGAGAGGCGCCCTGTCAGGGAAGGAACCAGGGGCTGCCAGCGCCATGGATGATCCCTGAGGGGCCGGTCCTCTGAGCTCTCTGTCCCAGAGGCCCCTCAGCCCGCAATCCACAGGCCACACTTCCCCGGCTGGGGCCGAGCTCGGGCCACCCGGCCTCCCTTCACCCACCCGAGAGGGGGCCCGTTCCCGGGGTGCCCGTGGTCCCTCCTCTGGAGCCGTGGGCTCTTGGCCGGCCTTCCGGGCCCTTGCCATGGCATTGGAGCGTTTTAAGAAACCATGCTGTATGCAGGCCACAGCACACACTCGGGACAGAAGAGAAGGAGCCCTGTGTCCACGCGGCCCCTGGACACGACGCGGGGGCAACATGCTGGTGGGAAAGAACCAGCCTCGAGGGTTTCAAGCTATGTGACTCCACTGACATAACTTTCTCTCAGGACACAATCCTAGAGATGGAGGACACAAGGGGAGGCCAGGGGTCGGGGTGGGGCGCGGGTGCAGCTCTAAAGGGGGCCCAGTGGAGTCCTGGGGGATGGGCAGCTCCGCCCTTGGTTGTGGTGGCATCCACAGGTCCATGCACACACATGCACCTGCGTGCACATGTGGACACACATACATACAGACACGTGCATTATACCTATGCACACACATGCGCACATGCGCATGCACAGACACACAGCACACGGACACACAGCTGCCAGACATGCACACCTTTGCCTGCACACCCACTCGGACATGCCAGCTCCCCCCACGCAAACAAGTGCATTGAAGCTGGGGTGGGCGCCCGGCACCTGCAGGCCGTCCCCATCACTGCCCTGGTTTTTGTTGTGAACGTGAGAGCTGGGGCAGGCTTGGTGACCGGCACACAGGACGCCTCTGTACTATTTTTGCAACTTCCCGAGTCTAATTATTTCAAAACAAACGTTTATGGTGTTTCAGTGAGATTAACAGTGGGTAGGAAAGAATGGGGGTGCTGAACCGGAGGGCACTGGGCGGGGGCGGGTCGAGGGCATGCAGGATGGGGAGAGGTGGGGGAAGGGCGTGTGGCCTGGGGGACACAGCCCACACAGTGTGGGCCCCCGGGGGCCAGGTCATCTTCCTCGTTTACAGCTGGATTTGCGTTCACTTCCAGGGGCTGCTGCAATCGATGACCACAAACGGAGGGCTTAAGACAACAAGAACTTTCTCCCCCACAGCCCCGAGGGGTGAAGTGTCGCGGGGCTGTGTCCTCCCCAAGGCGCTGGGGGCAGAGCTCTCCCCTCTCCTCCAGAGCCCGGCGCTGCTGGCGCTCACAGGTGTCCCAGGCCCAGGCCGCAGCGCTCGGGTCTCTACCTCACGCTCAAGTCGCCCCCACTCCTCTGCATCTCTTCACGTGGCCCTGCCCTGGGGTGCGTGTCCCTCCTCTTCTTAGAAGGACACCAGGCCTCCATGCGTCCTGGGCTGGACTTCCCACCTTGATCTCCCTGGTGTTCGGATAACTACCCTCACACTGGCTGTGCGTGGTGGGGGGGGAGGGGGGTGGGCAGAGCATTTGGGACCGGTGACTGACTGGACCAGTGGCGTCTCTGAAGTAAACCCCCCTGCATTTTCCATTGCTGGTTTTTCAAGGACGTTCCGGAAGAGGGTCTCAGAAGCCAGCCCAATCCTGACCCAAAGCGGGGGTCTTGGGAAAGAGCTGCCGGCTTCCTGATGGCAGGCCATGTGGCCGCCGTGACCAGTGCTGAGGACACCAGTCAGGGAAGTCAGCCGGAGCCACTTGGAATCGGACCAGCCACAGCCTGGCGTGACCATGCCCATGTCCCTGGGGCCGGGCTCCCGCCCTGTGCTGGCACCCTCCTCAGGCTGCTCTCTGGGCTCTGGGCAGCTGGCGACTGTCACTCTGAGTGTGGGGCCCTTCTGCCTGCCAGCCTCCCTGCTGCCTGCATGGGATGAGGGGAGGGAAGGGGAGGTGTGTGTTTGCCGTCAGGGGGCCAAGGGCTGCAAGGCCTCCATCCCGTGGGGGCTGGTGGCCACTCCCGGTGGACAAGTTATTCTGGCCTGCTTGTCACCAGCCGAGGGGGTGGGGTTGGCAGCACCTTGAGCTTCTTCCTGGGCGATGAAGCCTCCTGTGAGCCACAGAGGCTCAGGTGGCGGGGGGCCTGCCGAGGGTGAGAGGGGGCCAGGCGCAGGTGCAGACTGGGGGGGGCCATGACCGTCCCCTGCCCCCTGCCCCAGCATCTGTCCAGGGCTGCGTGGCCGCGGCTCAGGTGTGCTGGAGGGGAGGTGGCCCTGCCCCCAGTGATCCCTGAGCTTCAAAGGCTCCGAAAGAAGCAGAGGGACAGGTGTAAGGACGTGAGCTCTGACCTGGTTATCGGCTGAGCCCCAGCCCTGACCCCTGGTCAGCTGTGACCTGCCCCAGCACTGAGCCGATAGCCTGTGCACGGGGTGGCGTTGGCCGGCCGGGCACGCCCCCTGCACTTGCTGGGACTCAGGTCCAAGTGTGACCCCTCCCCCAGGGGAGGACATGTTCCTTGCACGTGAGGTCTGGGCGTTCTTTTCAAAGGAGCGGCCGCCGCAGCAGCAGATTTTAAAAGAGACAGCAATGAGACCTCGCTTTCTCCTGACGCGTCCCGAGCAGTGGGCAGCGTGAGAACCACCAACCCCTTGACCAGATGAGGAAGCTAAAGTGGCCTTGTCGCTGGCCGTGAGCCACGCCGCAGATCCGCAGGCTCCCTGCGCCCCTAGGGCACTCCCCAGCCCGGCCAGCACCTCCTGGGCTCCGGGGAGACAGCTCTTAGTGAACACATGGCTGCGCCAGGCCCCGGAGCGCCCCCAAGCCTGAGAGGGAGTGCTGCCATTTCCGGAGGTCCCGGGCCCTCGGCCCCACTGAAGCCCATGCAGCCTGGCCCCGCCCCTGCCTGGGGGGCCCTGCGGGTGCAGAGATGGGCCGGCACCCAGCGGGGAGGCAGGAAGCTCCCCACCTTCTCCCTCAACCGACCCAGGTCAGCCCAAGGGGAGTGGGGCGAGAGCCACTTCCGTGCCTAGAAAAGGGACTGATGAGGCAGCCAAGTCCCTGCCCCTTGTCCTCCCTGGGCCTGACCATCGGAACACAGTTTACGAATCGGGGCCTCGGCCGGCGAGGCCCGTGCCGGTGCAGGCATGCCAGTCTCAGCGTGCTCACAGCTCCTATTCACATAAATGGGCAGCCTGAAAAATTTAATAAAAAAAACATACCAATTATAAAAGCTATTTACCCAGTCCAATCAATCATGGGCCTTGGCGTGTTTATGCCCAAACACCTGATTTCAGCTCGTAAGTCACTTTTAGGCCCCTCTTTAGTGCTTAACTACCCAAATGAGCTGGCAGCCCGGTTAGAAGTGATAGAGTCCGTCTTCCCCAGCCCTTCGCCTCCACCCCCTTTCCCTGCTGCACATGAGGGCTGGTTTTGCCTCCAGGGAAGCCAGGATCTGGAGTTGGGAAGGACTGAGAGTCCCTGGGCTCCGACCCAGAGCCCTCTCCTCCTCTGCAGGTTGGAAGGCTAAACCTCACCTCCTCCAGGAAGCCTTCCCCAATTTGTAGCATTCTTCCCTTTCCTTAAGTATCGCTCAGGCTCCGTATGCTGCAGGTTTCTTACGGCTACCTGAACACCACAGTAAATATCTTGTAGGCTTGGAGATGCATCCTGGAATTCACATGTGGTGGCTGGAGCTGAAGCATCCTTGTTGGGCTACAGCTAAAAGCTCACCGGGTTGGAATGAAACACGATAATCAGGCAAAGGGAGTCTTTTCCATAGTTGGTGGATCCTAACTGCTTCCAAAATGTGGAGCCCTCAGTGCCTACTAAGGTGGAGAGCACACAGTGCAGGGACTGGGGCCTGCCCTGCCCTGACCCTGTGACCACAGAGGGTGTCGTTGGTCTCTGCTCTTCCATGGCCTCATCCGTAACAGGGGCTGTAAGATGCCTCGCATGTGGTTGCTGGGGGGGTTCAGACGCTAGGTGTCAGCTGCGTGGGGTGGTGCCCACCACATGGGACAGCTCGTGGCTGCTCAGCCGGTTAACTATTCACTGCCCGCTATGTTCTGAGTGACAAGCTAAACCATTTGCACATTTTATTCTGTTTAGTTCTTCCAAGTTCACGCTGGCATCTTCTAAGTAAGCTTTCGCAGGCATTTCCTATTTCACCATTCGCTACAGATAGGATTCAACGTCCCGGAGACTCAGAATAGCAGCGGCCCGGATAAGAAAGAAGTTTATTTCTCCCTTTCCCATAATGCCTGCAGGCCGACTTCCCGGGATTGATTGATAGGGCAGCTCTATAGAAATCTTAGGGAACTTTGTCCCTCAGCGCTCCCTTTGTCCTGGTGGTCCCTCAGGCATGACCTCTATTCCCAAAGCCACTTCACGGAGCAAAAAGGATGCTTGGGCTCCAACTATCACCTCCGCACTTCAGGGTGCAGGGAGGGAGAGGCAAGGTGTGAGTGGCAGCTGATGGTTAAAGTGAGCCCCTGAAGCTGTCCTGTGACACTTCTGTTCACATATCATTGGCCGGAGTCTCAGTCACATGGTTACACCTAACTGCAAGGGAAGTTGGGATATGTAGTCTCCTGCTTCTGACCACGGGCACCCAGCTAAACAGTCTGTCTGGGGAAGGAGAGAGTGGGCGTAGTAGGACAGGCGGCCGTCTGGGGCATGCCCAGTGTGACCCGCGCTTAGCGTAGTTCTACGCAGTTGATCCAGAGAAAAGCGTGCCCTTCATTTAATGCAGGATTTCTTAACCTTGACACTATTAATACTTGGGGCTGGATAATTCTTTGGTGGAGGGGCAGGGGGGCTGTCCTGTGCATTGTGGGACATTTGGCTGCATCCCTGGCCTCTTCCCACCAGACGCCAGTAACAATACGATTCAGCCTTAAAAAGGGAAAGTTCGGACCCCCACGACAACACGGGCGGACCTGGAGGACACCGCGGGCTCCACTTACGTAGGGGACCCAGAGCAGTGAGACGCACAGACACTGAGAGAAGGACAGGGAAACGGGTGCCGTTGTTAATGGCATGTATGGGTTTAACGGGCTCAGAGTTTCCGATTTACGACATGAAAAGGCGCAGGGGCCTATTTAAAGCCGCCGTACTGGACACTTCAGAACGGCTAAGGTGGCAAATTCTTGTTATATGTGTGTTACCACAGTAACAAAACAACAGGGAACAAAGCACCAAGGGGACATGAACACCTCCCGGAGGCCCCGTCCTGGCACCGTGCCTCCTCGCCCCCGCCCCTGCCGCCCTGTCGCCTCTGGTCTTGCAGAGCGCCAGGTGCCCGGAAAGCCTGGAGCCCCACGGAGGCCTCTTCTGGGCGCTGCCGGGGACAGTGGGCTCCTGGCCAGCGCCACATTCCCAGGTAACCCCCGGGGTGAGGTCACGGCGTTGACACGCACTCCAAGTCAGAACGTCCGAACCAGAGAGACCTGGACAGTCACCGAACCGGCAGCGGGGCGGGGGGCGGGGCGTTTCGCGATTAGGGACGATTCTCAAGCTCACCGAGGGGTGGAAGGGCAGGTCGAATTCCACCGAAATGGGAAAATCCCGCCTTCCGCAAGCAAATCAGGCCAGTGCAGCGTGGGAAAAATACCCTCGGCCCTCACACGGCGCCCCAACAGTTCATCGCGTCCGTGGGTAAAGAGCCCATAAAAAGTCACAAGCAGCACGCAGATTACCAGTCAAAGTAATCCCTGAGCATGGCTGGGAAACGAACGCGGGGAGAAAGCCCTCCCTCACCGGCAGTAAAAGGAAACACACATTAAAACGAAGTACCCCTCGTCGCTAATAAGGGGAGCAGACGTCAGAGCGCGGGCCGCCCGCTGGGCGCCGCAGGACCGAAAGCCGCGCACACAGCGAGCCGGGCCGCCACGAGCGGACAGTTGCAGCGCCAGTCACGTGCTTAACCACAGCTCGATGCCACCCACACTTTAATTTGCAGGATGCCATCCTAAGGAAACAATCCTAAATATAAAAACAGATATTTTTAGCAAAATAATTAGAAACAACCTAAGTGTTTGAACATGGGGGGATGTTTCAGTAAACTGGCTTATCCAGTTGAAAGAATATTACAGTCATTAAAAATAATGTTTGCTAAGCGTACGTGCGGTAAGTGCTGGTGGGGGGCAAACGCCTAACAGGTAATATAATGTCGCATGATCCCCACAATGTGAAAACGTTCGCCGTTGTATTCAAAGAGGCTATGAGGAGAAGCGCGCCCGGAGCGATGGTGGCAGGCCCTGCAATATTAGCCACGGTTGTCTCTGTGCGGCGGGCTTCTTGGTGAAGCTTCGTTTATTTGGCCCTTCGTCCTTTCCCAAATCTCCCCTTAATCGCTCACATTGCCTTCTTACAAGACACTTAGGTTTTGCAAAAGCCTGGCTAACCCCAAAAGAGATGCTCTGTGGTCGGTTATTACTGCATGGCCCAGGGTAGCGGCGGCGTGTTTGAGTTGTGAAAAATAAATTACAACAGGGGAGCGGCGCGCTCGCCGACAGCCTCCCCTCTTCTCGCTCCCACAACCGTGAGATGCCCTCCTCGGTGGATGGGGCGGGCTGGCAGGTGTGAGCTCGCCCAGCACACCCAGGTGGGCACGAGGTGTTTGCCGCTGGGACAGAGAGGAGCTCACAGGCCGGCGCTGGGCGCCCGGCTGGATCACTCCGCTGGCGGAGAATGCCATGACTGTTTGCGGCCACGGTGCAGCCAGACGGCACATTAATGATACAGAAGCCCTTCTGGGCTCTAGTCTCTCCAGTTTTCTCCATCTGGAGGGCTGTAGAAAGTCCCCTCTGGGCCTCTAGTCCCAGCTTAATTATTAATCGTTTCCCACTTTGGCTGACAAGGCCCAGGGTCTCCGCCTCTTTTGTGCTGTCTGAGAGGGTGTGGGGGCTGCGCGGCCCTCGATGCTCAGAGCCTGGGGACAGCGGGCAGGTCTTTAGGCAATCTGGCAGGTCCGAGAGCCACCAGGGCACTCCACAGATCGACAAAAGGGCCCAGGGCCACCCCAAGAGTCCTGGGGCTTCCCGCGGGCACACCGAGGAGCCCGACTGTGCCCGGGGCCGCGGTTCACAGGAGCGCCCCCTCTGCGGCCGCTCCCCACACCCGTGGCCTGGACCCTGGGAAGCTGGGCCCCTGGCATAGCTCTGGAGCAGGAGCCAGAACTGCATGCCCCTCCTTCAGTTGTGACCGCATGTGGCCAGCCACCCCCCAGTTGCCCACAAAGGGCCACAGTGCCCCTCTCATGACCACCAAAACCCCCACCTCTGGGGACACTGTCAGTTAGGACCGGGGGTGGGGGTCCTGCCCGTTTCACTGATCTCTGTCCCTACTGCTGCTCTGGGTCACCTTGTCCCGCTGGGGGAGGACGTCTGGCCTCCAGTCAAACCATCCACAGGGGGCGGGGACGCTTTGCAGGGTGCAGTCAGCCTGGTGGGACCTCATGAGAAGCGAGAAGCAGGGTCAGTCCTCCTAGACGAAGTGGCTTCTGATGTCCATAAAGCAGGCAGGTGGCACTGTACAAAGGTGGCCCGTCTGTGATTCTCGGCCCCCGTTTGTGTGCATCTGAGCGGCACCCCAGCCCCTCCTGCAGGGACGGAGGAGGGGCGGCTCTGAGCCCAGAGGCCCCCTCAGGCGGCTCTCACCTAAACGAGGACGCAATTGGAAATTTATCTGTGTGGTTCTCATGGCCGCCCTGCCAGGGAAGGCTTCTCACCCAGTTTAGAGAAGAAATGCTCTGGACTGCAGCCCTGACCTGCCCCGAGGCGGGGGCAGTGGGACCTGCGCCCAGGGCAGGAGAGCGGGCCGTCTCACTGCTGCCCCACCTCATGGCCAGGTGTCCTGAGTGCGATGGTGCAGGTGTCCTCAGGACACAGTTCCAGAAAATGTGTCTTCCTCCTAACAGATCACGCAGGGTTGGGGCCCCGGGACCAAGTTGGCCTCACGCTGGGGGGACGGAGGGTCCCCGGAGGCCCAGTGGCTGCTTGAGGGCCTGGACCCCCCTCCTGTGCCTGTGGCCCCTGGGCCCCTGGCGGTCTCTTCTCATCCCAGGAACCAAGACGAGAAGCGGGTGGGGGAGGCCCCAGAGGCCCTGCGCACTCCAAGGGCTTACTTTGCTGCTTACCTGCTTATGAAGGTAAACATTTGCTGGGGCTTCCGGACTCAAGGGCTCTCCCTGTGCTTCCACTGGTGTGAGGCCAGGCTGTGGGGGCGCAGGGAGAAGGGCGCGCCGGGCCTCTGCCGGGGGTCTGAGTGGGCCCCGCTCCCGCCGGGCTCCAGCACCTCGCGCACCGCACATCGGTTTGCGGGGCGCTCACTGATTTGCCCGTCCGGAACGCATTCGCCGGGCAGCTGTTCCGTCAGGGCCGGTGGGTGCCCGACAGAGAGGATAGACCCAGGGAAGAAATGCTCTGGAATGCAATGGGATAGACCCGGGGGGTGCAGGCGCAGGTCCCGACTGCCTTTTAGGGGGTGTACCACTGAGACTCGGTTTCCCCGAAGGGCCCATTAGGAGGCACAGCCTGTGTAGTTCGTGCTAAATGGGTTTTTCCGCTGCACTGCTGCTGCACAGACAGGGAGCCCGGTGCCTTGGATTTTTATCTTTTGTGGGTGAGATGTTGCTGGGTGGCCGTGGAGGGGCAGGTGGATCCCCCACCCCCGTGTTCATCACGGAGACCCGGGCATCCTCCAGCCTGCGCCTCTCCCACCCTTCCCACTCGGCCTGTGAGGGCGTGTTTCACGTGTCAGCGATTCAACTCCACGCGAGTGCAGGTGCCGGAAGGCGTTTTGTAAACGCGCCTCGCTGGGCGATCTGCTGGCTGGGGTAGCTGAGGAGACCCTGGACGGGCCGGTGGGCCTCCCCTCATCCAGTGAAGGCCCCGAGGGCAACACTGCGTTTTCCCGACAGCGAGGTGAAGTCCTGCCGCTCTCTGCAGCTGCTTGCGTTTCCTGCCTCCCCACCCTCCCTGCAGTTTCGGGCCTGCCAGCCCCCACCACGTGAAGAAATCCTCTCAGATACACACCCGTCCCCCAGCATTCTTGTGTCCCGGGAGCCCTGCCTGCTGCAGCCCCCAGAGTCGTCAGCTCAAGTTCATCAAGACAGCACGTCAGCTGGGAGGCCTTTGATTGACGAGGCCGGGCAGCAGCCATGCTGCTCCGCTCTCCCAAATCCCACTGGGCGGTGTTGGCCACGCAGCCCCGTTTAACGGCAAAGGGGCCGGTGAGTGCAGTCAGTGCCCGGCGGAGGAGAACGAGTTACTGCGCACGTAGGCGCCTAAAACGGCGCACGTGGATTCTCCCCGCACTCCTGTGGGTCAGGAGTCTGGGCGCGGCTTCCCTGGGTCCTCTGCTCCTGGTCCCACCAGCCTGTGGTCTCGCCTGGGGCTCAGGGTCCTGTGGCCGTGGGAGGAACTTATCCCCTCCAGGCTGTGGGACTCCCCGAAGGCTCCTTCAGGGTCAGCACGAGAGAGTCTCTGCTGCTTGAGGCCCCTGGTTCCAGGAGCGCCTGAGCTGGCCAGAGACGCGCTTCCGATCAGGCCGGACCCGCCTGCGGGGTACCTCCCTTTCGGGCAACTCAAAACCGAACTGACGAAAGGCTTTAATCTCATCTGCCAAGCTTCCGTCACCTCCACTGTGGCCGTGAGCTCATGGGAGGGACGCCCATCCTGTTTGTGTGATTCGACGCCCACTGAGGGGAGGGGAGGAGACCCCCTTGGAGTTCAGCACGCTATGGAGAGGGGTAGGTTTGGTGACCGGGAGGCCTGCTTCTGCCCAGGCCCCCAGGGGAAGGGGGAGCCTGGGACAGAGACAGCTTCTTCCTTCTTACCAGGCCAGTCCCCTGGCTGGGAAAGCCCTGGAGGTATTTACGTAAGGTTTTAAATAAGAGAGTGTGCTTTGCCCCAGGTGTCAGGAAGGGGCTGCCCGCTGGCGCTGGCGTGAGAGGGAGGTGGAGGGAGCAGAGGCGGCGCACCTGCCAGTGACGAGCAGCTCCTTCTCCCACAGGCAGCAAAGTCACACACTGTGAAACAGCATAATGACCCTGCTTCCTGCCGCAGCAGCCGGCGCCCCCCACCCCCGCCCCGGCGCAGCCTCTGCCGCCAGCTCAGGTACATGCGCCTCCGACCTCCTGGGAGGGCCGTGGCTGAGGGGGGCCCTGTGGACTGAGAGTGACTGGCTCCGGGGGGCTTTCCTCCCAGACCCCTAGCGCGCCTCCCCCTCCTCGCACCAGAAGCCACCTGAGTTACTGCGGTGCTGAAAGGCAGGCGCCTGCCCCACGTGTCTTCTTACAGCGTCTTGAGCAGGGGGACAATGACAGGTCTGCCTGCAGCCCCGAAATAGGAGGCTCCCGGGTGTCTACCTCAACCGCCCCGCTCGCCACCCAGCCAGCACCCCCAGCCCTGCTGGGGGGCAGGAGAGAGCTCCACCTGGGCTCAGTGACACTTCATCAAAACCCCCGCCCCCTGGCTTCCAGTTTCCTGGCCCAGGAAGAAGACAACTCGTGGACGCTGCTGTGTTTTGGTGGGGGTGGGGTGGGGTGGGGTGGGCTCTGTTTGACGGGACCTCCTTCTCAAGGTGGGAACGGGGTTCCCTCGGCCACCACGGCTGAGGCAGGCCCAGGGCAGGGCTGTTGACATGAAAGACCAGCCCAGGACAGGATGGGACACACGAATGCTGAGTCACGTGGCGTGGGCCAGACGCAGGCCAGGAGCCGAGAGAGGACGCAGACAGGCTGTCCTTGAAGAGAAGGTCCCTGCACTCAAGGTCGGGACTCGCCCAAGGTCAGAAGCAGGACCGGAGAGGCACTTGCTCCCCATTCATAAGGCTGCCATAAGGCACCACTGGGTGCCGGGGGACGAGGGGCTGTTCCCGTGTGCTCCCCTTGGTGCTTCGAAACCAAAGAAATGTCTCCGAGAAGAATCCGACCCCCAAAGCAACTTGCTAGCCAGCACCCACCAGGCCCAGGCTGCCCCAGCACCTCCCAGGTGTGCTCGACCCTCCGAGCAGAGCAAAGCCGGGCCGGAGCCCGCCACACAGCCGAGCTGGGGACTGGCGAAGGTGAGGGAAAAAACCACCAAACCACCTCAAAAGTGTATTGCAATAAGCACATTTCCAAACAAAACATGGGCTGTTTCTGGTTTTATTGTTCGAACAGCTGGAGTTGGAGGCCGTTTCTGAGCTATCCCGATGTCTCAGCTCCCGCAGCAGCCACTTGTTTAAAATGATTTATCTGTAACCGAAGAGTCTGGTGTGGGGGTGGGGGGCGGGGCGGGGTGCCTGAGCCCACTCTGTCAAACCCGGAGCTGGGTGGGGTTGAAAATTAGGGGAACCCATAGAAGAGCAGTGGGTGCAGGGAGGGTGCCGAGAGAGCCCGGGGCTTCCCAGAGCAGAGCCTGCCGGGGGGCCCAGGGGCATTGCCCTCACGCAGAGCGGCTGAGCGGTGGTGGTCCAGCCCCTGCCCTCCTGTCTGTCCTTTCCCGCCACCCTGCGTGGTCCATCTGAATGCCCACCGCGGCACTCCCCGACGGCCCTGAACCTTTCCCTGGAGCTCCTGGGCAGGATAAAAGTCCTTCAAGAACTCCCACCCCCTCCTGCCTCCCCCTTGGCCACCCTGCCCCCTGGCTCTCAGGACAAGGACACGCTCCACGTGGCCCCTTTCTGCTTCTGCCTGTGCCCCTCTCTGCCCGGAACACAGGCCCGGACCGTCCACCTGCCGCAGCCTCTCGGTCCTTCGGGTCAGCTCATGGGCGAGAAGCTTTTCCTGGCTCCGCTGGAAAGCCCCAGCGCTCCCTCTCCCCACTGCCGCAGCTCGGTGCCCCTGCCCTCATCACTGGGCCCAGGAGGGCTGGGAATGTCACCTGCTTCCTTCAAAAAGAACTCCCCGAGGCCATGACAGGCGTCCTTCATCTCTGTCCTTCTCACTGCCTGGCAGGTCCCAGGAACTCGGTACATGTTTATGGAAGGAGGGAGGCCGGGAGTGGGGAGGGGGCCCTCGCGTGGTGAGGTCTGTCCTGGGGGCTTCCCAGGGGGCTGGGCACACGGTGCTATCGGTCTGCAGGGCAGACTCTTCTGCCCTCTCTCCCCTCCCCACCCGTGCTCTGCTCTGACGTCCCTCAGGGTGACAGAGGACATGTTGCTGGTGTTTCCCACCCTCCAGACAGGGGCTGGCAAGGCAGCCCTGGGTCCCCCAGCCCGCGAGCTCTTCTATTTATAACACAAGCCCTGCAGTGGCAATTGCTATTCAGCTCAGGGCAGGCTGTGAAATAAAATTGTGTAATAGAATTTATTCTTCCCGGTCCTCTGATTAAATCTCACCTTAGAATACGCTGTCTTGGAGGCTGGGGACTTTGCCCACCTCCCTGGGGCAGGCTCGCAGGTGCCACAGCCCGCTTAGTGACCTCCACGGCCGAAGGAGGGTCCTTGCCTGCGTCTCAGAATCCCTTCAGGTGCTGGGCGTGGCTGGGCCCGAGCCCTGGGCCAGGGGCTCACGGGGGCCTGTGGTTTGTGGGGGGCGGTGGGCCGGCACGAGCCTGAAGCTGGGCTTGTGGGTGGTCAGAGCGGGCGTTCAGGCAGCTGCAGGTGCTAGTGGTTCCCTGTCAGCTCCATGCCCCTCCCCCACTGCTCCAGGAGCTCGGCCCCTCCCAGCAGCGCCCTTCCCCCACCCTCAAGGGCTCAATGCCAGGCCCCTTGCAGTCTCAGACCAAGCCTGGCTGGCTCCAGGGTCCTGTCCTCAGCCCCAGGCTCCCTGTTCTCCTGGGCTTGCCCCACCACACGGCAGGCACTCCATAGGTGACAACAAAGGCCCCCCAGGGGATGGGGTGCACTAAGCAGACCCCAAGTCGGGCTGGGGAGGCCATGGTGGGCATGGCCCTCCTCCTCCCCATCAGCGTGGGTTTCAAGTCCATGGGGAAGTTGAATGTGGGAGCCGACGGGGCCTCGGGAAGAACCCTGCCAACCCCATCACCCGACAGGTGAGCTCTTCCTCTCTAATGAACCCCGCAAGCAGGCCCATCCCTCGACGCGTCTCCCCACCCCCAAGGCCCGCCCCATCTTCCAGGGGTTCTCTCCTTGGCGGGGCCGGAAGCCTTGCCAAGCCATTCATGGTCATTTTCAATCAGAGCCCTTTGTCAAGTCTCTGCAGGGCCAGCTCTGCTCTGCTACGATTTCTGGCCTCAGCGGGGGCTCCGTGCCCTCCAGCTGAGCTCTGGCGGGACCTGAGCGCCCAGCTGCGGTGCGTGCGGCAGTCCCCTGGCAACTGTTGTTCTGAATTGCCCCTCCCAGAAGCCCCCCACCCCGGGCCCTTGGAGCTGCACCTGCCGTCAATGCAGACGAAGGGGCTGCCAGCTGCCCCCGCAGCCTGCAACTTGGTACGTATGTCTCTAATATTTCCCCCGATGGGAGAGGGGGCCGGGGAGGGTCCAAGAGAGGGGTTGGGTGTGTGGGCCAGGCCCTGCGGCGGCCACCTCCGATGAGAGCCTTCTGGCCCACCCTCATGGGCGGGCACCTCACCCCACCCCTCTGAGCTGCAGGGAATGTCCCCACCTTGCCAGAGGGTTCGAACCCTGGGACGCTCTCAGGCCGTCTGTCTCCAAGGGGTGAGAAAGCCCCACTCTTCCAGCGCTTCCTGTGCCACTTTTTGGGGGCGTGTCTAGTGTCCCTATGGACACAGTGTCCCTTCTGCTGCCCTGGAGGGTTGGGGTGGGGAAGCAGGGCCAGCCAGAGGCCTGGAAGGAGCCCCAGGGTTTCAGGACCCTGGACAGGGGTGCACGTGGCTGCAACCTGGAGGGTGCCCTAGCCCTGCCATTCCCACGCCTGACTTACAAACCCCCCTGAGCAGGAAGGTGCTTGAACGGTGCCCCTCCCCAAGGTCCGCTGCAGACGCAGGAAGGCGGGATCCCCCAAGAGGGGCCAACGCATGGGTTTTTACCTTTATTTGTAGCTACCCCTGTGGTTTGCCTGTGCACTCCTTCTCGGGGGGACAGGGCACCGCAGAGAGGACGACAATAATAGTAAAGGGAGCAGCGGCAGCAGCAGTAACAACGGCGGGCGGCGCGAGGGCCGGGCTCACCGCTCTGGGCTTCCCTGACCTCAGCGCTCCGGCCCGGCCTGCAGCCCGGGCGCTCTGCCCGCTGTGAGGGGCCGGGTCCGCCCGCACCTGCCCTTTCCTGAGACAGAGGGGAGGGCTGCAGCTGGCCCGGGCGCGCACGCTGGATGGGCCGTGTGAGTCGGGGTGGGGGGGCGGTGTCCTCACCACTGCTGCGATGCGGGCCGGTCACCTGGCCTTGGTGGGCACCCAGCTCTGACAGCCTACGACCGAATGAGGGGGGATTTGTAGCTGGGCTCCGTAAACTGCAGAGTCTGGGGCAGGGACCAGCCCTCCACCCCTCCCTTGGGCCGTCAGTCCTTCATTGGCCCCACAGGCAGCTGCCTGGCTCCCCCAGGGTGCCCAGCAGGGTGGGTTAGGGGGCACACAGGGGCCACGAAACCACGTTTAATGAGGAGGCTGGCGGGAAAGGCCAGGCGAGGAGGGGAGGGAAAGCGGCAGCGGTGAGGCAGAGCGTGGTCTGCAGTGGAGGGCGCTGGGGATCCTTCTGCAGTCAGGATCTCCAAAGTGACACATTTGTCAAAATTACGGCCCAATTAGGCGGTGATAACCGGTGTGTATGGCGGTGACGCGTGTAATCGCTGGCAATATCACTTAGCGAGGAGCGGCCGCACCGAGGGGAGGCTGCTGTGCGGGGAGGTGGGCCAGAAATTTCCTATCGGAGGGCTCATGGCGAGGGGCGCTGGGTGAGCCCCACTCAGGCTTCAGAGGACTCCCAGGTCCTCTTCCCCACTCCCGTGTTTGTTTTCAAAGGGACCCGTCCTCACTGTCTGACGCCGGCCCCTCCCTCCACCGCCCGCGGGCCCTTTGAGCTCCCCCAGGGGTCTCCCGCCTCCACCCTCCACACTCACTGGTCAGACCCGTCCCTCCTGGGATGGCCCCCAGGCACAGGGTGTGCCCGCGGCGCTCTCCCCGCCCGCCCCCGGTCTAGGGTCCTGCCTCACATCCTCATGCAGCTCAGGCCTCAGCATCCTTGCCTCCTCCCCAGAGCCTTCCAGAACCCCCTGCCACCACTGCCCAGGTCAGGAGTCCACTGCATTCCAAAGGTGATTCCAGCTCAGCTGCCCACGGGTTATCTCAGGATGGCCAGCACCTCCGACTTGAGGCTGATGGACTGTGCTCCTGGGGAAGCAGGTGAGGGGCGGTGGCCCCTGGAGCAAGTTCTGGGCCCCCCACAGTGGGGGTCATGCCCTCGTGTCCAGTGTGGAGGGGACAGCTGGACCGAGGCTGCAGGCCTGGAGCACACAGAGCTTCCTGCCTGCAGGGGCAGCTCGCCGAGCGCAGGGCGTGGCCCGTGCCCTCGGCCTTCCAGGGGCGGGGCTCTGCCCAGGGGTCTGCAGACTCACAGAGCTCTCTGCCTCAGACACTCTGTCCTGTAAAGAAGCAGGGGTCGGCCCAGAGACATTTTCTACAACCACCAGGTCATAAACACCGTTGGCTTTGCAGCCATGCGGTGTTGGTCACAGCACCCCCGTTCGCTGCAGCCCCGTGAACGCTGCCCCAGACGACGTGTAGAGGAACCGACAGGACCGTGGGCCAGCAGGAGCTTACGGACAAAGGCAGGCGTTGGGCCAGCCCAGGTCCCCGAGTCTGGCAGACACCTGCTCGCTCGGGGTCAGACACGCCCCTCAGATTCTGGGCTGCTTGTCAGCCATGAGTCGTTTCCTGATGTAGAGGCTGAGGCACCTGTAGGTTCCTCCCCTGGGCACGGTACGTGCGGGCGGTGAGACGACCCACGTTTCTGAGGCCCCCTCATTGTTCTAGAGGACTTTAAGCCCTGTCACCCCAGCAGCAGCCAGGCGACCTCGGGGTGTGTCTTCCTTTCCCAAGGAAGGCCCGTGAGTGGGGCCCGCCCAGGGTGGGGCCAAGACTGCAGGGGCCTGGGGGGCACCTTTGCTGCTGGCTGGGCACTGCAGTGGGGAGGCCAGGTCAGCGAGTCCACGTTAGCCCGGGGGCCACTGCGTAGGTGTGGCTGCAAGGAGGTGCCAGGCGCCCTGGGGCAGGGGCTGGGGTTGGGGACAGAGAGCACCATGGCCTGTGGGGCTCCCAGAGGGACCACCCCAGGCCCTCTCAGCTCCCCTGTGCCCCAGCTGGGTGAGACCACCATGCGGGGCTACGCACAGGTGCTCTGGGGGCCACTGCCCTTGACCATGCAGACCAAGAGCAGGGTGTGGACCTGCGCCACTGTGGCCCATTCTGTCTGTCCCCTGCATGGAACCCAGAACCCTCAGCGCCTGTCCCTACCTGAGGAGGCCTGCACAGACCCCAGGGTCTTAACGGAAGTCCCGCTCCAGGCCTGGGTTGGCCCTGGGCAGCCCTGCAACACTGCCGGATGCTCGGTGTGCTCAGCGTACGACACAGTGGTCAGCAGAGCCCAGGGTCCCTGCCCAGGCCTGTCTCATCCCCTGCACACTGGCAGAGTTGCAGTCGGATGGACCACGGCGTGCAAAACAGCTCTCCCAAAGGCCAGGGGCAGAGCCCTGAGCTGGGTTCAGAAGGGTGGACGTGAGCTTTCCCAGGTGGAAAGGCCGTGGGATGGAGGGAACAGCATGGGTCCAGCCTCAGAGGCCAGAGCGGGGTGGGCGGGGCTGGGCGGTGGTTGCGCGGTGCTTGCTTGTGATGGGATTGGGGGCCTGGTGCTGGGCCTCACCTCCCACGTGCTCCCTGGTGGCAAGCAGGAACCGGGGCCTCCCTGGGATCTGTCAATTCCCCAGGGTCCGTGGGCCCAGTGGCTCAGCAGAGCTGTCTGGCCTGGTGTGAAAATGAAGATTGATCGTCGCGAACGGCGGCGGGGCTCGGCGAAGCCAGCCGGGAGTTGCGGGGACCCAGAGCTTCATTATTATTTTAAGTGTTACTCAGCTGCTTTATTGAATTCTCCAAGTCAGGAAAAATTCTGGCGAGATAGGAAGTTGACATTTTCAGAAGCAGCAGCAGCAGCAGCAGCAGCGAGAGCTGTGCGGGCGGCGAGGACAGAGCCACGCCAGCGAGGCCCGAGGACGGCGCAGCCCGCAGCCCCACTCCCACGGCCATGTGCCCCACGGCGGCTCACGGGCCAGGGGCCGCAGCCAGCAGGGGCTGGAGGGCGACGACCGTCAGGCTGTCCTCCCCTCTCCCTCCTGCCCTCCCTCTCTCCTTCTTCCTTCTGTGCCTGCTGTGGGCCGGGCCCGGGGTCCAGACCAGCTGAAAGCATGGTCCTTTCTCTCAGGTTTTCTAGATTAGTGGGGACACCATGACCCACAGAGGCACAGGGGGGCACCAGAGCTCCGGGAGGGGCCTCTGGCCTGGGTAGAGCCTGGCACAGGAAGGGGAGACACCGGACAAACGTTAGTTCAGTGCTGGCTGGCAGAGGGTGGGGTTGGAGGAAGGCAGGACGCCCTGAGCCGGGGGGGGGGGGGGGGGGGGGGGGGGGGGGGGGGGGGGGGGGGGGGGGGGGGGGGGGGGGGGGGGGGGGGGGTTTGCTGCAGGAGGAGACTTGGCTCTGGGTCTCCAGGGTGGAAGGGGCTTTCTTGGAGGACAATGCCCCGGAGGTCTCCCTGCAGAGGCCACGGTTGGACAAAGGCTGGGTGGCCTGGCGGCGACTGTCACTACTGCCAAGTACACTGTGGCTGTAGAGGGGAGGTGGAGGCTGGTGTGCAGCCGCCCGCATCAGACCAGCTGACACCAGCGCAGGGTCTGGGACAGAGCAGGTCCTGAACTCCTCTGTTTTGTATGCATGAATGAAGGAATGAAGGGACGAGGGGCACCAGGGGCGCCGACTGCAGCACCTGGGTCTCAGGTGTGCCTCACGGGCAGCCGGATGCCTTGGGGAGCACAGACATGTCACTGAGCATGTTCGGATGCTGGAGAGCTGTCCTGAACCAGTGCTCCCTCCATCTGCAGCTGTCCCCTTCACACACACTCTTGTGCAGAGGCCGGTGGACGCACAGTTGCACACGGGCGCACGGATATGTGTGCACGGCTGTGCCTCCCGCGTGTCCCCAGTCCCAGAGCTTCCCCCTGCTGAGCTGCTGCACCAGTTCCCCAAAACCTCCGACCTCCTGCCCTTAGGGGTTCAGAGCCTCTCGGGGCCTGGGTGCCACCTGGGCGGGCGGGCCCTGCTGTCGCCCTCCTACAGACCCGAGACCTGAGGGCACCTAAGGGACCTGGGGGAACCTAGCGGGCCTGGGTTCCAGCTGGGCTGGGGCCGAGGGGCACACCAAGCTGGCCGGCACCCCCCCAGGTCCACAGGCCAACGCACAGGGGAGGACACAGAATTGTGAATTTCTTCCAGTACAAGGTGACATGACATGCACGTCTGTCAGTGACCGTGATCATCACTGCTGGCATGCCTGGTTCCAGGGGAACCGGTTTGTTCCTTCGATGAACATGCACTGAGCACCCCTCCTTTGCATCGGGGTGGCCTGGACGGAGGTCTTTGCAGCCGGTCCTGACAACCTCAGTCGTCCCTGAGGGCCAGGCGTGAGGCCGGTGAAGCACACACGAGGCCCCAGTCAATCCTCACAAAACCCAAGGGACAATGGACTGAGACTCAGACAGGTGAGGCTCCCGGGGGACCCAGCAGGTGGTCTGACCCCCTCCTGCCCAGGGACGGAGGCCAGATGGGACTGGAAGCAGGGACATCACAAAACCAGTGGTTCTCAGCATGGCTTGGGGCCTCTGTGACACTTAAGGCCTTTCCAGGGGCCCACAGGTCCTGGGCTTTCATTCATCACCTTGAATCGCGGCCACACAGGGCGGCGGGCTGGAGGCAGGGCCGGAAATGAGCCTGGGCGGCTTTCGTACAGCTGGACCGAAGGAGATTTCTGACCACGTAAGGCAGGCTCTCCTCCCGCTCTTTTTCACAAAAGCATGTTGCCTGTGTTAACGTGTGGTGGTTTATTATTTTTTAATCAGTTACTGTTTTTAATGTGTCCTGCTTCGTTCTAACGCTGTCAGCAAGGGCAGAGAGAACCGACGTGAACGAGTGATTTCTGGGTCTGAAGAGGACCTGGGGTCCCGCAGCCGCAGAGTGGGAGACCCCCCCACCCGCCAAAGTGTCTCTGGGGTTGGGTAAGCCCCGTTGGGGACAGATGTCCATGCAGTCCAGCGCTTCCCCCCGACGGACGGGATGGATGATCCTTTGTCCCGGCGTGCAGGACAGAGCCTGCCGCAGAGCCCTGTCCCTGCAGGCTGCCCCCGCAGCTGTGAGCCCAGGGTGGCAGCTCTGTCCCCTTGAGCAGGCTCATGGTCCATCCTCCTGGGACTCAGGGCTCACTTTTGTTCCGATGGAGTGCGTTGACTCTGGGGTTGGAAGGCAGGGGGTGGCACTGAGCCCTGGCTCTGCCCCCTCTCCCTATAGTAGCATGACTTTGACAGAGAGCCCACTGTGCCAGGGCTCAGCTCACGGGCTCAGGGTGAGTGCCGGAGGCCCCTCTGGTGCCGGCACCTGGGAGGGAGGACAGAGGGCTGGCAGGGACAGAGGGTGCCGGGAGCTCTGGGCTCCCACAGTGGAGGCACCGTGATGGTGGGGCCAGGAGGATGGGGGGGACTCGTGAGGCTCCCCGACCCGTGCTCTGGCCCCCTGCACAGCCCAAGGCATCCCCTGGGAACTGGGTAGGAAGCTGGCCAGCCCTGGGACTTGGAACCTGCACCCGGGGTGGCTCAGAAAGGGAGGTGTCTTGTTCCTATCTGACTGAGCACCGAGGGTGGGGCAGGCTCTCCCCTGCTGCTAATGGCTCTGGAGGTAGTCTCCCCGGGACAGCGGCAGCCTTCAGGAGCTTTAACACCGCAGCTCAGAGACTCTGCCCTCGCCAAGCCACCCAGCACCTGCAGAGGCTGCTGTGGGCAGCGTCTCCTCGACCGTCCATCTGTCTGCGCTTCCCCCCGCAGCTCGTTCTCTCATTCACTGACCCCTTCACCCACTCCGCCCTCTTGTCCACACTCCCACTCACTCGTTCAGCTGTCACCTGTCCCTGCATCCACCCCGTTACCCATTTGCTCCTCTGCCTGCCCACGTTAGCATCCAGTAAGGCTTAACGAGCCCCTGCTCTAGGCCAGGCGATGTGTCCAGGGCGACACTGGTGGCTGTACGTGTTCCTGACCTGCAAGGGCCTTGAACGTTCAGTACAGGAATGATGGTGGTGGCGGTGGGGACGGTGGTGATGGGGATGGTGGTGGGGACAGTGGTGGGGATGGTGGGGACAGTGGTGGTAGGGACAGTGTGGGGGGACGGTGGTGGTGGTGGGGAGGACAGTGACGGTGACAAGATGATGGCAGCAATGTGTTAGTTTTCTGCATTCTCAGAACAGACCTGTGAAGAAGACCCCATTAAATGCCACGTTTTGCAGGGAAGGAGGCTGAGGCACGCAGGAGTTAAGTAATGCGCCCCAGGTCACGGACCCTGAGTGGCTGAGACAGTTTTACCTGTAGGCTGTGTGCTCATGACAATGCCATGCAGCCCTGCTCAGGGCAGAGGCCCGGGCACCCAGGCTGGCGCTCACAGAGGGGCAATGAGTCAGCTCTGCCTGGGGGCTACCGGGAAGGCCTCCCAGAGGAGGTGGCGTTTGCTAGGCCTTGAAGATTAAATAGGAAAGTGTCAGGCAGAGAAGGACAAGAACATTCCCTCAGAGGCACAGGGTGAGAAAAGCAGTGTTGAGACAACGGCTGGTGGTTTGGCGGGAGGTGAGCCCTGAGAAAGGTGGGGGGGACCTGAAAGTCTGGGCATTGCACTCTGGAAGACCATGGGTGTCCCACTAGGGGTCGCGGGAGCAGGGAGCAGGCAGTGGGCCGGCACTGGTGGGGCCGTGTCAAGAGAAAGCTAGCGTGCGGGGCAGAGGTGCCCCTGGTTGGAGCCGCTGTGCCCAGGGGCGTGATTGGTGAGGAAGGGCTTGCACAAGGAGCTCCGGCGAAGTGTCCAAGGGTCCTGGTGTCCGATCATGTATCAGGGAGGCCGCAGAGTGGCCCACTGTGAGGCAAGGGGGACCCCGGCTGGGTTTGGAAGGGCAGAACCATGCCCCAGGGGGAATGAAGACCACCGGAAGCTGCAGAGGATCTGCATGAGCTGAGGTCAACCTACAGACCCTCCAGGGAAGGTGCTGGGAGGGGTGGGTGGGAAGGGATGGGAACCCCATCAGATGGAGGACCTCAGCCAGGCGTGGCACACCAGGCAGATGCCGTGGCCCCAGTGGCCCCCTGCGTCCCCGACTCGGAAAGCCCTGGTGGGGTCAGCAGTTCTGCGTCTGGTCCTGGGACCCAGTACCGGCTGCAGTGTCCTCTGTGTCTCGGCCTCTCACCCTAACTCGAGGCCCCCTGGATCCACATTCGGGCCACCTCGGGGCCGGGGCCGGGTCATTGGCCACACTGTGCGATCAGCTCTTTCCTTCAATGGAGGATGTCACCTCGATTTTCCAGGGGTGCAGACGCCCCAGCTTTTTCTGAGCCTTTCATCGTCCATGATTCTCTCCGGACCTTGATTTGTCCATCTGTTGAGTGAGACGTTTGCTGGATCTGGGGTTCTCTTGGAGGCAGTGGAGGGGGTGCCGGGGCTCCCGGCATGGACGAGCTTATGGAGGTCCTGCCAGGGACCCCGTCCCCCCAGACCCTACAAAGAGCCCCGAGAGCTCGGTCTGGGAGGCGGGAGCCCTGGATGCACGCCAGACCCTCGCCACCGGGCGAGAGCTGAGAAGGTGCATTGGAAAATGATCCGCGGCTCTCCGAACAGAAGGGAATATTGACGCAGTTATTTTTAGTGTTATTAAAATAAGTCTGTTTTGCTCCTTTTCTGGGCTCCCCTCGCCGGCTCAATCTTCCTTGCAGATCGAACGTGTGTGCCCGTGTCCAGCGCGGTGCCAGGGGAGCGCGCTGCTATCAAAATGTTAATGAGACCCTGATTGTGTCTCCCGATGCCTGTCCCTCCCATCCTCTGCCTCCCCCAAATGTCGCTGGGTCTTCACGAGCCCTGGGGAGCGGCCCACGCATCCTTCGGCAATGAGACCGCAGCCTAATGCTCTGTGGAAACAGGCCCCGGGAAGGCCGGGAGCCCGGATACGGGGTACAGGCTTTGCCGATGCCCCCGGCCTCGCTCCTCTGCTGCCTGGTGCTCCCGGGGCAGAGGCAGGCCAGTGTACCCCCTGGGGCAGAATCGAAAAGCACCGTCCATGGTGCTGGCCCGTCTCCCGGGGCCCGGGGCCCCCAGACACAGAGCCCCGCATCTCAGATGAAGGGTGTGGGGCAGCATGGTTTAGGGCCCTCAGGAAGACCCTGGGTCTCAAGGACTCTGTCACTTTGAGTGGTGTCACCTGGGGCCCGTGACACAGCCTCTGTGGCTTCCTTTTCTTCCTCCATGACATGGGAATGAGAAGAATGTTGCCCCGGGTGCTCCGAGCTCTGAGACAGTGTGTGAGACCCCCACAACTCTCAGCGGACGGTCAACCAAGAGTGTTAGTGTTTTGTTCAAACCACAGGGTTGTAGCCCCCAGCTCCCCCACCACCGTGCCTGGAGGGCCGGGTGACTCTTCCTACCTCCTCTTCCCCTCCTTCCCTGAGGTGCCTGGCTCTCCCCACACCCTTGCAGCTTTAAGGGGTCCCTTGGGACTGTCCCCAGCTGAGCCAGCACGGCTTTCATTGGTTGGCGTCTGTGCACTGCTGTCCATCAAAGCCGTGAGCCTCCCCCCGACCGTCCGCTGGAGTGGCCCGGAGCCAGCCAGGGCACCTGGGAGCTGGCAGGGCTTCCCCTCTGTGCCCTGGGGACACCTCTGTGCTGCTCTGGATCCCAAAGCCACCAGGACAGCTCCAGAGGGACAGTTTCAGAGTTCGGCTGGCATTTGTGTCTGGTTTCCTGGGGGGCGGGGCTCGCCCCCCACCATGCCTTGACTCCCCCTCACCCAACTGGCAAGAGGCCCAAAGTGGGTACCCCTCCTGGTACCCACCAGCCCCAGGCCCGCTGGTCCCCTCTTGCTCCAACCACACCGGGGCTCCCTTCTCCAGGCCATCCCAGGACTCTGACTCCTTTCTCTGCCCCGCCCCCACTCCGACAACATGTCCCCTTCTGTTTTCTGGATGTTCTCAGGCACCTGCGAGCCATCAGTCCTGCACCCGGACCTGCATTCACCCCCTCACCTGGGCCCCCCTCTGCCCTCTGGCTGGGGGGCTGCTACACCTGTCCCCACACGGTGGGCCCTGCCCAGGAGCCAGTGGGCGGGTGAGCCGGGGTATGAGCACCCCAAACTGCAGAGCCTCCTCACAGCCCCTGGCTCTGGATTTTCTACACGACTGACCTTCGGGGTCCACTTTGATGTCAGAGCCCTTCCAGGCCTCCG
>PVJD01007663.1:0-81391 GCA_004026545.1 Mormoops blainvillei | reverse complement strand
CCTGGGGTATAGAAGGGTGGCGGGGGAGACTAAAAGGCAAATTGAAAATAAACCCTCTGAGAAAGTGCAAAAGACTGTTGCAGTGAAAAATAAATTCCACTGTATGAAAATACAGTGTTAGTAATAGCTTTCCCATCTCATAAAGAAAGGACTATACCTTTCAGCCAAAAATAGAAGGAAAAAAAGAACCCCCGCTTGATGTCACTTCTATGTGGAATCTAAAACAGTCAAATTCAGAGAAGGAGAGAGTAGAGCGGTGGCTAGGAAGTGGTGGTTAGGGAAGTGGGGAGATGGTGGTAGTCAAAGGGCACAAAGTTGCAACCATTATAGTGTGAAAGAGTCTAGAGATCTAATATACAGCATGATGACTACAGTTAATATTCTATTGAGTTGCTGGAAATTTGCTAAGAGCATAGATTTCTGCCATTCTCATCACACACACACAAACAGTAACAATGTGAGGAGATGGATATGTTAATTAGCTTGACTATCATAATCATTTCACTGTGTATACATATATCAAATCATAATGTTGTATACCTTAAATATGCATAATTTCTATTCAAAGTCATTTTAAAACACAGTGACAACACTAAAGCTAAACATGATGCAGAGAAATCGGGCCTGTCTTACAGTGCTGGCGGGAATGTAAATTGGTACAGCCTTTCTAGAAAGTCGTTTGGCAGTTTTCTTCTAAAACTGAACATGTAATCACTGTACAGCCCAGCGATTCCATTCTTGGGCATTTATCCCAGAAAATGGAAACTTATGTTCACACAAACACCTGTACATGAATGTTCAGACCAGCTTTCGTTGTAATAGCCAGAGATTCGGTACAGTCCAAATGTCCATTGATTGGTGAATGTAAAAGAAATTGCAGTGCCATCCATATCATGATGTACTAATCAGAAATATAAAGAAATGAGTTCTTGATACTCAATACAACGACTATGGTAGATCTCAAGGACACCATGGTGAGTGACAAAAAAAATCTCAGAAGATTACATACTGTGTACTCCTTTTCTTTAACATTATTGAAATAAAATTATAGAGATCAAGAACAGATTATAGTTGCCATATATTAGGGACAAGAGGAAAGTGTTCTATATAAGAATGCTATAGGGGACTATATGGTGATAAAACTATTCTGTGTCTTCACTTTAGTGTTCGTCACACAAAGCTACACTTGATAAAATTGCATAGAAACACCCACATGTAGAGCAACGCAAATGAGTGCCTGTATAATTGCTAAAATCTGAATGAACTCCATGGATTATACTGATAATTTCCTATTTTTGACATTGTACCATAGTTATCCAAGGTGTCAACCTTGCAGGAGGAAGAATGAAGGTTGCACAAGACATCCCTACACATTTCTTTGCAATTTCCTGTCAATCTATACTTATAGCAAAATGAAATTTTTTAAATGCAGCATTGTACCTTTAACAAGCCCTCGGTGTACTGAAGGCCAGTGTATCATCACAGGACCGAATCAACAGATAAGTCTTGTGAATTAATAAATCCACCATTCAGGGTACAGACGAAGGATGGGTTAATGCTAATGCACTAGAATGCAATCCATTTCTTTTGTACTGGAACATGCATCACTTATTGAACCAAATGTCATGGTGATTTAAACCTTGTTCTAAATGCCCTACCTTGTGAGGTATTGAGTTTTTATTGTTTATGACCAAAAAGCCGGTATGGGAAGGGCTGGCATTTTAGAAGTGATGCTGGTCCATGGGCACAGCAACTGGACAAGGCCTGAGACTACTTGTGTTTTCAACCTGACTCTACCTAACAAGCCCAGTAATCGTGGTCAAGCGAGTACTTAACAATTATTTATTTACCGAGTGCCCGGCACTGAGCTGAGCATATCTAATGGTGATCATCCTCAAGAATAAATTAGGAATAATAACGTTGCTTCATAAGATTACTTATTATGGGCATTAGAAAAAGGTATATGAAATTGCTTGGTGAGTGGCAAAATGTTTGTGAATAATTTTTTACTGTATATGATTATAACTATTAATATCAATGAGTAGCTGATTTATATATGACTCCCAAAGAGAGAAGTTGTATAAACATACATACAGGGTTGGGCAGAAGTAGGTTTACAGTTGTTCTAATAGAAAAATAAGCCAATAATTAATAAATAATAATACAAGAATAAACTCTGTGTTTCATGTATTCACAACTATAAACCTCCTTTTGCTCCTCGCCCCCACATAGATCAAGAGATGTGTGATTTTGTGTGTGTTTGTGTGTGAGTGATATCCTTCCTTTAATCTGACCTGAAATCCATCCCTCTAATTGCTGCCCCAGTCAGGCTTCCAAAACACAAGTCAGATCTCCTGTTTCTAGCTTAACATCCCTTAAAGAATTTTCTAGCTACAGGGTAAAATCCAAGGCCCCAATGTTCAGGCCCTTCATACTTTGGCACCTGCTCACGTCCCTCACCTCTTTATCTGCTATTCCCCATCACGCATACTTACCTCTAGATATAAAATTGTGGTTCCAGAAATCATGTGTAATACCTATGACTTGTTGCAACATTCTGGAATTTTCTCAGAAAAAAAACACTATCACCACAAATCTTCTACTAACAACTCTATTCATTATTCTTCTGCTTGCTTAAGGAGCCTTGTTAAAAAGCATTCATGACTAACATAGGTCAGAATATGGTGCCCCTGTTACGGATTCTTACTGAAAACTCACTTTACATAATTCCGTGAAAGTAACTCTTCCTCTGTTGTCAATGTCAGGTTGCTTCTGAGTCATTCCCTTGCTCTTTGGGAGGAAGGTCTGTGCCTGTTATCCGCGGGTCCCTTGTGCCTAATCGTTTATAGGCACATAAATGAATGATTAAATACCACAGCACTTGTGTGACTGTTATTTAGTCATCACGTTATGTATTTCAAACTCAGACATTCCAGATTGAAAAGGGCTTTTTATGTCTACCAGTGACAACTGGCAGGTTGTATTATACTCACGCATGATAACTAATGAAACAGAATAGGGGAACCCTTAATATTATATTGTCCTGAGTGCTCAGTGACTTGTGAAAATTATTAACCTCAGACGAGAATGTTTGTTTCTGAATCAAGATGGTTTATGTAATCAGTGATATTTTTAGTTTAGCTCTGTAATTTGTTTCCTCTATCTTTTTTCCCTTAGTCTCAAAAGAAATGTCAGTGTTAAAAAAGAAACTCGACTTGTGGGAATTCCTTTGAGAGGCTATAAAGCTGAAATATCTTTGGAGATGTCAGATTAATACCAAATGATAGAGATGTAGGGAGGAAAGAAATTGGGCGAGCCTCTTCTGTTCATACAGTGTGGGCATGCTGGGCCTGCCGTTCTTTGATATGGGAACAGCAGCCTTATATCCCCGGTTGGTGTCCGAGGACAGATTACTAAGAAAGTGAATGGTTGGCTTGGACTACCTTGAAGACAAGTGTTTGCTTCTGCTGGGGCTATTGTTGGAGTTTCCCTGAAGGGGACTTAGAACGGAATGTCCATTCCAGGGAGTGTTCAGTTTCAGATAGCTGCCTTCCTGAGCTCATTTTCCACCCTGAGGGCTGGCCAAAATGATTGGAAATCTTTCATCTGTTTTAACCTGGAATGGAGCTCATTTATAAAAGGAAAGTTAGTTGCCGGAAAACTATGTGCACAAGCATAAAGCCCTGTTACACATATGCCCAAACTCAAGGTGAGAAATGTCTGTCGAATGACTCAAACATATGGAACTAAGGGTCTCTGCAAACAAAAATAGCATGTACTGAGTCAATCAAGCTGCCTCTTTATATTTATTAGTTGGAATCTTTTGCACTAAAAATAATGTTTATGAGTATTTTATTGAAAAGTGAATATGAACTGTACTTTGTGCATTATGCAAATACACAGTTCATGTGGTAAGAAATCTATACATCTGATGCACCCTGGCATTTTTATGAGAAAAACCAGCTTGGGTGATAATATTGATTTACTGAAGTAGCGGGCCCTCTGACCCGATTTTAAAATGAAATTGACTATTTTATCTTCAAGTACATTATTTGTATTAAAAGGGCTTTTCATAGGACATCAAGACAGTGTATTTTGACTTGGAAAATTTTAACCCAGGAAAAGACATGATTTAGACTCTGTTTTATCCATGACAATTTATGATGACAGCTCCTTAATTAATTTTTTCTTAATGAAGGCATAAATTATTGTATTGAAGTCTTCAGCAGAAATAGATTACATAGCCAAAGTTTGATCTTCATATGCCAACCAGAAAACAATCCAGGCCTTAAATAGTGTGTTGTACCTAAATTAAGCTCATAGGCATTCTTCTCCGTGGAGATCACACGGCAGAAGTGTGCTGTGCAATCTCAAAAATTGAAAATGTAGCTTATACGTGAGAGAGAAATGGAGGAGAGTTGAGTCCTACTCCACGACATCTGGAAATCATATTCTACCACTGAACAGTTTATTTGCAGATATCCCTCGTTTTTATAATGAAGGATAATATTTCTTATATATAATTTAATCCTCAGAAAAACTGTGGTGAAGAAATATATTTTCATTCCCACTTAACAGATGAGGTAACTAAATCTATGTTTTTGTATTAATTATATTTACTTTAATTAATTACATTGTCTCTATTACTGGATTACCTCCTCCTGGATGTTGCAAAATATGTCTTGTATGTGCTTATATTCTCAAAGATCTTAGAATATTATCGTGTAGTAGGGAGAAGCTCAATAAATGAGTGTTGAATTAATTCATATCCAAAATTGATGGAAAGAGTGATCATTTACCCATAAATTTCTTTAGACCTAAACCATTCGATAATGGCATCTAATATTTTGGAAATAATATAGTATAGAGAGAGAATCTCAGGTAATTTCAAAAAGTAGAATGCCATATATACCCAGAATTCTAAAAATGTCACGGGCTCTTGATTCGGCCTCCAAGGCATTTGACTTTTGCATACGTGTTTTAACTGTCCTCATTAAAATATATACCTGGACACAAATTTCCTTTTGGGGTCATGAGTGTTTAAATAAACAAAAACACATACTTTATAAGACAGGTCTAAACAGAATACTAATTAATTAATATGCCAATTATGTTTCCAATTGCAGGAAATCATTAAAATTGTATACACATATATATTCTTATCAAATAGCATGATTGATTGCTATCAACATTGGAATATTCATGTATCTGGTATATATTTACATTAGCTTCAGAGTTTTTCCAAATGTACATTTCCATGGGTGTTAAAGGGAATGAGAATTTTGTATAAAGGGGACAAAATAAACATTGCACTTTCAATTCTACAGTTAGAATTCATTTAGAACAATTTTAGAGAAGTTTGGGTTTTTACCAGAGATAAAACCCAGATTTCATGATGTGTGTCTGTGTGTGAGGCTGTATGTATGTGTGTTTGTGTGTTATAAAGAAAGAAAAACACAGAGGTCCAATATGTGAGTCGTAAGATAAGGATATTGTCCACCTAAGATAGGTAACTTCTGAGATGTGAATTACTTTTGGTTAGTGGAGATAATTTTAACATTCCCTTGAATTTATTCCCTCCAAAAGGAAGAACAATAATCTATCACTTAGAAATAATTTTGTGGGAGGTGGGGGTTGGGTAGGGTGGGGGAGAATAATGGGGGGAAAATGGAGACAACTGTAACTAAACGACAATAAGAATTTTTTTAAAAAGAATGATATTAAACCCCCCACAAAAAATTTAAATGGAAGGTTTTCTAAGCCTTAAGACATACTCCCTCTCTAGCCTAAACTTGAAAAATGATGAAATCGTAGATCTCAGTAAGTTTAGTATGTGTCAACCAAATGCTCATTTCACTGTAAAATCTGTATATCTAATTTCCAGAGCAAAGAAATCCTATAATTCAAAATTACATTGCCACCTATTACTAGGCATTAGTCAGAAACACTATCTTATAGCATCGGCTAATTCCTCTGCTCTGAGTTAGTTTTGCATTCCTTGATATCAGTAGTCAACTGATGAATACACATATACATGCAGCCCAAGAGCAGAGCCTTCATTTCATTGCATGAGTTTTGACGTCTTATTCATTGGGAGCGTGTCATTTCATGTTAACTGAAATGGATGTGAATGCTTTCACATTCTTAGTTAATAAATTTGCTCATAGGATTAATTTAAATATGCCTGTTATGCTTTGAGGATCAAGCATTTTTTTTTAACTGAAGAGGAAAATGTCAAAGAAGATGAAATGGCCTCGTTCGTGTTATTTCCTTCATGGGTATTTTTGTAGAGGAAGAAATAAAGCCTTCTTTAGTTGTAGGCAAAATGAGTAGTTTGGCATTTCTTCCTCTTGATTCTCAGATTGTATTGTGCCTGTTTTTCTTCTATTGCACTTAATTCTGGCCTTGAATTCACTTGTTTTATAGGACTGTCTCTCCCAATAGGTTGTGAGTTTATTTACCCAGTGACTACTCTTATTTATGTATCATGTGTGCTAAACAAAGTCCCTGGTGATCGAAGCTTAATAAATGGTGGCTGAATGGATGGATGCTAGCTTTGACTGACCTCTGATGTCATTCTTGTTTGGTTTTGGTTTCTGTATGAGTGGTGGAAAAAGCAATGGCTATCTCTAAGGTGTACTATATTCAAATAGGTTTTCAGCGTTGACTCTCTGCATTGTAGTAGCTTATATGATGAAGGAGATAAAACAAAATAGACATGGTCAAGGAGTATTTTGGCATCTTGAAATTTTTAAAGGGGAAGATTCAGTCCTCCTTTCTAGGTGACTAATACTATCTGAAAACTCTTGGAAGTTATAGATACTGGGACAATGTAAGAGATTTCTCATGAAGAAAAAAACTCACTGCCTTCTTGGTTCATTAAGGTCTATGATGCTAAATGTGGTTGATGATCAAACCCATGCTTAGAAGAGATACACCACATGATCCAACAAAATTTTCCAAGACATTTACAGGAATCTTTATTCATTCCAAACACATTCCAGGCATCACGGTAAATGTTACAGATAAAAAGGTGATGAAAACATAGTTTCTGCCCCCACCCTAACAAAAAGAGAAAATTATACAAATAAGAAGTACAGGGAAATATGGAGATTGGTATGATGGAGTTTTATATAAGTTACAGTGGCAGCGTGTGGGAAGGAGCACATTACTCGGCAGGGGGATGCAAGAAGACTTTCAAAGAGGTGGAATGAATGGGGCTGAAGCTTAATGGAGGAAGAGGACTGGTCAAATTGAGGAGCAGGAAAGGACATTTAAAGCAATGGGAGCAGCATGCACGAGGACGTGAAGTGTATTTAGGAAATTAAATACTTAGGTGTTAATCAGATCATCAACCCAATGATATGGTATGGCTGAAAATGACTTAGATCATGAAGAGCACACCAGGAAGTTATAGACCATGCTGTGAAGTTTAGAAGTCAGTGAATAATTTTGAGCAGGAGGGACAGTACACACTAATATATATGCTGTTGTTTTTTAATACTTAGAGACGAGCCTGACACTGTCTTGATGGCTCTCAAATTGGAGAGATGTGTGGGACCCCAACCCCATAGCAGTGGTGCTCGGACTTTAGCCTCCATCAGAATCACCTGATTGATTATCAAAACACAAATTGCTTGAGCTCCAATTTCAGTTGATCTGAGGTGGGGCTTGATGATTTGCACTCTTACCAGATTCTAAGGTGATGCTGATATCCTTGGTCCAGGGACCACATGTTGAGAACTCTTCCGAACATTGTTCCTGAGCTGCACATTAGAATCATTAGGGGAGCTTTAAAAATTGTGTATATCTAGGTCCTGATTCGAGTAACAAATGAACAAACAAGACAAACAAACAAAAATTCATAGACACAGGCAACAGAGACACAGTAATGGCGGTTACCAGAGGGAAGGGGGCGGGAGGGTGGATAGTGAAGGATAAAGGGGGCCAAATATATGGTGACAGAAAGAAATTTGACTTCGGATGTTAAACACACAAGGCAATATATAGATGAAGTATTATCAAACTGTGCACTTGAAACCTATATAATTTTATTAATTAATGTCACCCCAATTACTTTAATAGTTAATAAATACAATAGACCAATTAAAGGAGACCCGAATTCATGCAAGGTTGTGTTGAGAGCCACTTTTGTAAAGGCAGGTGTATGAAGGTTGTGGTTTTATCCCAAATAAGAGCCTTATTAGGGTATTAGGAATGAAAAAGACGGAATGCAATCGAGAGATATTTAGATATTTAATTGGTAAAGCTTCCAAAAAATGGAATTTGACTAGGTAACGAGGAAAGACAAAAAAAAGGGTTGCAGTGAGGAAAACTGTCAGTGCGAACTCCCTAGTTTCTGAGTTAGACAGATGTAGGTTTATACTGTGTATATTTGTACTTAGATCCTTTTAGACATTGGGCAGAAAGCATATATATATATATATATATATATATATATATAGAAACAATAAGTTTTAAATGTCCAGTCGATTATTCTAATTTAAGTAACTTTAAAGCCAAAATTTAGACCTACTATGTAGCCTTTTCCTTCAGGAAGATTGTATAGTTAGGAACTGAGTTCATAGAAACACAACACACACACATACTTCATGATAATACCCTGTCTGGTAGGGGTGGGGAGGTTGACCTTCATAAATCCTATCAGAAGGCTGCGTTTAGAATGTAAGGCAGACTTTCTAATAACAATATTTCATGTATATTAAACAGTACGTGACCTGGACTTGAGGGACGGTGCTAACATTGTTTATCCTGTTTAAACACAGAGCAGGAAATAGTGTCTTCCAACAGGGAAAGCAATTAGAATAATAATTAATTGGGGTATTTGCAATTCCTTGGTGAAGGACTATTCTTTGTTAGATAAAATAAAGTTCTGCTTTGATTATCGTTATCATCTTGTGAAATATTGAATGAGCTCAGGTTCCTAAAGGGAACAGAAGTTGAGGAAAATTCACATTCACTTAGAAATTCCTTGTACTGAGAGGTAGTTACTACTGGAAATGAATGTAGGTGAACTTCATTCATTCAAACAGATTATTACAGGTTACAAATTTAAAATTAACCTTAACTAACAAGCTGGAAAACATTTTTCCCTCCTGTAGACGGATGTCAGTTCCATGGCATGTACAAGGTCATGTGTTATCTGGACCCAGCTAACTGCTTCTGCTGCTTCTCTCACCTCCCTCCTTACCTCCTGTTCCTGAGCCTTTACCCACAGGGTCCTAGGTGGGAGACCCAAAAACTACCAAGGTCTCAAGATGTCAGGTCTACACCTTCCTGAGATGGGTGCCCTTTACCCCTCTTTTCCTTATTGAAAACTTTATTAATTAAAGCTTGGTTACTATTTCATCCCCATGAGAAAGCATGTCTTAACTCCCTTTTCCTAGTCCCTTCACTCCACCAGAGTAGGTGAGGAACCAGTTCAGTGTTCCCCTTTCATACCTCCTTCAAAATGTACATCTTTCACGTTATTTTGTGAACTCATTCCCTTTAATGTTGGAATCCAAATTCCCAGAGTGCAGGGAGGTGTTTGATTTATCATTATTATTGTAGTAGTGTCATCTTATTGTGGTGCTTTCCTCCTCCCCCATACCTAGAAATAAACACAGGACCTTAGAACATAAAGGTATTCAGTTAATGCTTTCCGAATAAATAAATGAATACCTAAAAATATGTGAGCAGCGGAGTTCCTTCTAACACTATGATTACAGTTAATCATCTTTGTGTTAAAGTATCAAGAAGAAATGTAATATATGCCTTCCATGAAAAAAAAAGGAATGGGCTCAATTCAAACACAAAATGTTGCAAATGGATAAGGAGTATATTAGTCTCCTAGGGTTGCCATAACAAAATACCATAGCAGATTGGGTAGTTTAAACAAAAGAGATCTTTTTTCTCCTAGCCCTGGAAACTAGACATGTGAGATCAGTATGTTGGCCTGGTTGATTTCTTCTGAGGTCTCTCTCCTTGGCTCGTAAATGGCTGTCTTCTCCCTGTGTCCTCATTTGGTCTTTCTTTTTCTTTTTCTTTCTTTCTTTCTTTCTTTTTTTTGGGGGGGGAGGGTATATTTTATTGAGTGTGCTATTACAGTTGTCCCATTTTCCCCTCTTTAGCCCCTCCGCCCTGCACCCCATCCCATCATCCCCACACCTCTTAGTCCATGCCCATGGGCCGCACACACCAGTTCTTTGGCTTCCTAATTTCCCACACGACTCCCAGCCTCCCCCGACCACTTTTTTTGGGGGAATCAACATTTTCCTGCCACCACTTTTGCCAGCCCCACCCACCCCCACCTCGCATTTTGTATGTATTTGTGTCCTAATCTCCTCTTCTTACAAGAACACTACTCAGATTAGGGCCCACTTTCATGATCTCATTTAACCTTGACCACCTCTTTAAAGACCTATCTCCAAAAACAGTAACATTTGGAGGCACTGGGGGTTATGACTTCAACATATAATTTGGGGAAACATCATTCAGCCCATAATAAGGAACCATGTCAAAAAACAATTTTGAGAGCGAAAGAGAGTGGTATTTGAGTAAAATATGGGAAAGAGGAAGATGATTCAGTTCTTTGTTGCTCTCCTCTCGTGCTTTCTCTGAACCAGTTTAGTCTGTGGGAAATGGTCTTGCAATCCCCACCACTACTAGGATTCAGTTACTTGACAGGTTTCCCTCCCTGCCCCCAGTTCAGGAGGACTGCTGTTAGTGTGGTTGTAATGCAAATGGATCCACTGTGCAAGGTGCAGTTAACAACTTATAACCACAAAGCCGCAGGGAGCAAAGGAACTGTAGGAAAGCAAAGAGAACGTGGTCAGAAAAGAAAAAGGAGCTGGAAGGGTGAGGGGGGTGAAAAGGAGAGAATAAGAAATGCATTATGAAGACTGAAGATTTTTGCCCTGGCTGATGTAGCTCAGGGGATTGAGCACCGGCCTGCAAACCAAAGGGTTGCCAGTTTGATTCCCAGTCAGGGCTCATGCCTGGATTGCGGGCCAGGTCCCCAGTAGGGGGCACGCGAGAGGCAACCACACATTGATGTTTCTCTCCTTCCCTTTCTCCCTCCCTTCTCCTCTGTCTAAAAATAAAATAAATAAAATCTTTAAGAAATAAAAATAAAATAAAATAAGAAGATTGAAGATTTTAAAATTGGATAGATAGATGATAGATAGGTAACAGATAGACCTAAAGGAAACTTGGTATTTGGCCTACAGTTTTGCTATTTCACAAGTTCAGCTCTGTATGGTAAATAACTGGCATAGACCTTCGCAGCTGGGAAGGACCTGGAGAAGATTTTCCAGCCTTTCATTTATGGATGTCTGAAGTGAGATTCCAGTTCTCATAGGGTGTTGGATATGACGCTATGACCAAATAAAACTCAGGTGGCCCCTAGCTGGTGATTTTCACATCATGCCACACTGCTATGTAGTTGATGGTTAGAAAAAGTCTGCAGTTTAAGAGGGTCAAGGTGGTACCTTATGCTGTTTCCATAAGCCCACAACTTCATAGAGTGATAAATTCATTTGATTGCAGGCTAACTATCCAATAATTATGTGTTCATATATGTAGTTATTCATGTTTATTCATATCACCTCTATGCCAATTTTCTATATATGCAGATAAAAACAACAAACAGAATTAGAAAAGACCAGAGATTTAGTAAGTCAAAACCATCACCCCTAGAATTAAAACAGATACATTTCAAAACCCTCATGACCAAGTCTGTGTGTGTTTATCCAACCTCATCTTTTGCTACACCCATATATCACATGTTCCAGCCATGTGAAACTATTTTACTTTTATAGAAAATCCCATCGTCCTCATCTCAGCATTAGTACATAACCTCTGCCCTTCACCCTCTTGTTCACACAGTAAATCACTAAATTTCTTTTAACTAAAGTTCCTTTAACTAAATTGCTTCTAACTAAAAGCCCTAACTTTCCTCTGACTTAGAGTTGAGTGCAGTCCTGTTGTGTCTTACATATTTCTTTAAAACAGAAGTTATCATGTCGTAGCCATTACTTACCCACTACCATTTATTACCATTTCATTACATTTTTCCTAACTGATGTAGAATGTAAACCCTTGGAGACCAACAAATGTGTGTGCAATGTTGGGAAACAAACGTTTACGGAATAGTTACTGTGATTAATATAGGGCTTTACACCTACTGGAATAAATATGTGTTTTTAGTCATGTCTGTACTCTCAGTAATAATACTGGTGGATGCTCTATGAGTTATGAACAATGTAAAGCAAAGAACTATTTTAATGTGTGCATAGGGATTCAACATTCAATGAGATTAAATAAATGGTCAATCTTATCAATGATTGTATTGGAAATTAAGAAATAGATTCCATTTCAGTAATTTTTTTCTACATAAAGTATACTTGGTTATGTTCAGCTTTAGCTAAGTATATAGTTTTACATAGCTTTGATATGTATGTTTAAGATATATGGAAATGAAAAGCAAAATGTGAATAGAAAGTGATTAGATTTTTTTAATTTAGTTATCATATCTTCTTTTTCCTAAGTTACTGGAATATTTATTTTAGCATTATGATTAGAAAACTTCAGCTCTGGAAGATAAATCTTTGGAATTGTTGACTTGGAGACAAGTCAGATAGCCAAAAAAGTTTCACCCATAATTAGCAGTTGGATGTATCTACAGTGAGATTACACTCTGGGTTATTTCAGTATTCCTATTTTTACGTTTCAAACTTTCTCTAATGAGTACTTTATTATGAAATTTTAAATTATATTTTAAATTTATTTCCAGTTGAAGATGAGAAGAAAATGGGCTTTCATGTAGAAAATATTTCAACCTTGGCTGGTGGGGCTTAGTGGTTTGAGTGCCAGCCTGCAAACCAAAGGGTCGCTGGTTCGATTCCCAGTCAGGGCACATGCCTGGGTTGCTGGCCAGGTCACCAGTATGGGGTGCTCGAGAAGCAACCACACATTGATGTTTCTCTCCCTCTCTTTCTCCTTCCCTTCCCCTCTCTCTAAAAGAGTAAATAAATTTTTAAAAATCTTTTTTAAAAAAAAGAAAAATTTTTAGAGTATTTTACTTAGAAGTTCCGGGACTAATGTCATTGTATTCCCATGTCCCCAAAAAACTTGGTTTAACCTTTCCCATATAAGCATTGATTGCAATTTCATTATTTACGACACTTATGTGGCATGTCTGCACCTGTGGTATTGAGTATGTATTTGAACTCTGACTATTCCCATCACCCATGAATTCTGACAACAGAAGTTAGGCCTCATACATCGTTGTATCTCTTACAGCAAAATAAAACTCAGTTCTATAGAAGATAAAGAATTGTGAGTTCAAGATGACAGACTAAGAAAAGGTAGTAGATGGAAAGCATACATGTGGTATAGGTCAGACTTATAGAGGAAGTGGCTCAAAATGAGCCAGGAATTCAACAAGGAGAATCAAAATTATTGGTAAGAAGTGCTTGATAAATTGTAGAAAATGAGGGAAAGGGAACAGTGATAGCAGACACCTTGGTAGTAATCCTCAAAGCTCTGTGGATCACTAGTTATTCAATGTGGGCCCCTCTGTTTTGCCCCGCCCCTCAGACAAAGACTTCTGTAGTCCTGTAAGTTAGGGACATGCGGCTTACTCTAACCTTTTCTAAGAGTTTCACGGTGCTTGTGTGAGGTGCTTTGGAATCCTGCAATGCGGGTAACTTATTTTAAAAATCAGTTCAAATATTAAAATTAAAATTGCAGATAGTATACAGCTCTTTGGTTTATATTTAGGAGGTAAATTCAGTAGTATATTTAAAACCTTGCATATATCATGCAAAGTATATGCTAAAAATTAAGCAAATATTAGAATTCTACCTTAAATTTTCCCCAAAAGGGGAAACTTCTCTATGTGATCCTGTATGTAACCTTAACTATTAATGACAGGAAAGCATTCAAAACTTATTTTGTATCATTATATTCTACCACAGTTTTTAAAAAATTGCTTTGTTTAGGTATAAATGACATACAGTAAAGTACATGTATTCATAGTGTACACTTGGATATATTTGACATTTATATACATTCATGGATCACTAATATAAAGATAATAAATATATTCATCACTACACCCCCAAAAAAGATAACTTATTTTTCTTTTTTTAAATTCTATTTTTCAATTACAATTTACATTTAATATTATTTTATATTTACTTCAGGTATACCGGATAGCGGTTAGACAATCATATAGTTCACAACGTAGGCCCCCAGTATTTCAAGTACCCACCTGGCACCATACATAGTTATTACAATATTATTGACTATATTCCCTATGCTGTACTTTACATCTCTGTGCCAGAGGGGAAGGCTTATGGGTTGAAGGGCTGGGTGAAAAATGTGAAAAGATTAAGAAGTGCAAACTGGTAGTCAAAATTAAGATTAACCCGGTTTCCAAAATTCATTTAACCACGGAACCCCTTTCACATACAACCAATAAAAGCCAGAGTATCTAGCCATATTTTGGGATTCTTAAAAAATAGCTAATGAGCTTGGATAATTGGGAAGATGATGATATCACACTAACAGAAGCAGAGAAACGAGGAATAGGATCAAAATTAGACAGCAGTGGCAAGAGGGTTGTTTGTTTTGAGACATTAACTTGGAACCATTGCTGGGATATCCAGGTGGGTGTATAATACGGGCGTTTGCGATAGAGGGCTGAAGCTGAGAAAGGAGTTAGATGTAGAGAAATATTAGGGAACCATCCACATGGTGTCGATAGTTGAAATTTTTAAAGGGAACAAGATTTCACAGGGAGAGAATTTACTAACAGTGAAAGGATAAGAGCTCGCTGGGGGAGTGCAGATGCGGCTGCCTCGTTTAATTCTCATAACCAGATCATAAGGAAAGAATCATCCCTGTGTTAGAGATGAAAAAACTAATGTGCTCAAAGTAACTTTCTCAAGGTCACATAACTGAACTCTGAATGGCTGACATGAGATTGTGAACTCTGCTCTAGAATTTACTCCTGAGCTTGAGTGTTGGCATAGATGGGTAACTAATATAGTTTTTAAATGTTAAGAAAAATGTTTTTGTAAAGGCACAATAACGAAAACATTTTATAATATTTCCACTTTTAGTTACGCCTTTCTTTGAAGTATAGTATATTTTCAGTTACTGGCTTAAGATGAAGATACAATAGATTATTTTTTGTCAGATGATGTCCTCATTCATGAGAGGCAGTTATGAGCCATGAACCAGGGTGATTTCCACACAATAATGGTTCTCTGAGAAGAAATCCTTGTGACTGCATCTGCCATATTGAAAGTGGGTTGCAAAAAGGGGTTAAAAATTAAATAGGAAATAAAATATCGATTTTCTTTCTGTCATTATTTTACGTATTATTTTTCACTTCAGACATGTACATTTATAGAGACATTTAAAAGTGCATTTTCTAGATCAATTTTTTTCACACGATTGAAGCAATCGTTTCAAATGACTGTGTGTAGAGATAAAAAAAAAAAGCTTCTGCGAAATTAAGATTTGGCTTTGCATTTGTTTGTCCTAGATTCCATATTAATTTTGTAATAACCACTTTATTGTTCAAAATCAGATTTCATATCTTAACACTCATGTCGGTTTAGAACAAAACATCAGTTTTAAAAAGAGAAACATGGTTTTCACTACCGTTTTGATAGTAATTACAAACAGCCATGAGGAGAAAGCACAGTCTAATACGGAATAACTTCTTTTATTGAAACACAGCTTTCCACCTGGATATGACCTACCCCGCTGAGATTATACAAACGCGTAGTGAAAGCGCACACGTGCACACTCCAAGACATATTAGCTTCCCGTATCAATAGTCAACAAAGGTAAATTAATGCCCGCCACTGAACGTCAGACTCCCAAGCTCCATTTCCTGGCCTCCTTTAAACTATGAAAGCACGGAAGTCTGTTTCTCCCTCCTTTCCAGATTGACCGTTTTACCTGCCGCTCTTTGTATCAGAAGCATTTGCTCTCGTATTTCAGCACAGTAGTAGCAATGGCCATGAGTTACAGGCTTAACGAAGTGAAGGACATGCTATTATGAACGAATTCAACGCACTGTTTTCTTTTGGAAACAGCTGCAGAGTGTTTCTGATTTTCCCCCCTCCTTTCTTTTCTTTCTCATGGCTTCCAGGTCTAGAGCTAACTGAGACATAAAAGTTGAAACAGGAGAGGGACTGTGAAAGACGTGGAAAAGGAGATCTGTGACCAAGATGATGAAAGCCACAGGTGGTTTGGGGGCCGCAGGAAACAGGAGGTAGGGTAGGGTAGGGTCCAGTCAAGGCGGGGGTTGTGGAGGGGGACGACTAGGCAGGCAGACCCGAGGCTGGTGGAAACCTGGTACCACTCAGAAGCCTCCGTGTTCTCAGCACATGTTCTGGTGGTGCTGCTGGGGCTTGGCTGAGCGCCTACCCTAAATCTAAAAATAGCCGAGCCTGACTCTTTTGTAGTGGCAGCCAGAGGCACAGCTGTGTGGGGACTAGCAATCCTTCTCCTTGGCCTTGACAAAGAGCTGAGAGTCTGTGGGCCGGTGTGGGCACCTGTCGAGACCGCAAGTGCTGAGTTTAGTTGTCAGCCCTGCTGAAGGTGATTTCACATTTTTATTTCAATACAGCGCCTGCGCCTTAGGAAACTGTTCTCCTCTCCTAAATCCCCCTCCTTGACCGTAAAACATAGATTTCTCAAGCCCGTTTTAGAGTGATAGTTACCAAGGGCTCTTTTTTTTTTCAATTATCAAAGCACTAAGTACCCCCTTTAAGTAGTTAACTAGAATCGTATTTCCTCATTTAATTTACTAGAATTTAAGAGCTTTAAATATACTTTTGGAAGAACTCAGGAAATAATATTTTCATTCCTACACATACAAAGGTAGACTCTCACCCCTTAAATCATTATATAAACATGTCACCACTACATTGTTTATATTCTGGGATATTCAGTTTGAAACTTGGATTTGCATTCCATACATTTTGGCAGAAAAAAACTCACTCTTAATTTCTTTCAAATACACTATAAATTAAAACACTGGGTTTTTCACAAAACACGAATTCGAAGGAATATATGCGTCCCTCTGTTCATAGCAGCGTTATTTACAGTAGCCAAGATATGGAAGCAGCCCAAGTGCCCATTAGTAGATGAGTGGAGAAAAAAGCTGTGGTACATTTACACAATGGAATACTTCACAGCCATAAAACAGAAGGAAATCATACTCTTTTGAACAGCATGGATGGACCTGGAGAGCATTATGCTAAGTGAATAAGCCAGTAAGAGAGAGACAAATAAATACCATATCATTTCACTTATATGTGAATCTAATAAACAAATAAGCTAACAAACAAAATAGAGACAGACTCATAGATATAGAACAGACTGACAGCTGCCAGAGGGGAGGGCTTTGTGGGGTTTAGTGAAAAAGGTAAAGGGATTAATCAAAAAAAAACTAAAAAACTCATACACACAGATAACAGCATGATGATTACCAGAGGGAAAGGTAGGGAGTAGAAGAGGGTAAAGGGGAGATAGATGGAATAAGTGGTGGTGGAAGGAGACTTGACTTGGGGTGGTGAACCCACAACACAATATACACATGATGTATTATAGAATCGTATCCCTGAAACCTAGATAATTTTATTAACCAATGTCACCCCAATGAACTCAATAAGAAAAAACGCTATTTTTGTTAATGGTCCACATTGTAGTATTTCTTTAAATGTTATGGTTAGCCTTATAAAATTATTTTAATCACCAAAATTTAGTTTTCCCTAGGCATATTTTTCTTGATAGATTTCTTTCTCAAACTGGTTATAGGAAGTAAAATGCCAATATTAGTTAAGCGTTGCATCTTGTAAAGGTATAACATATCTTTATGCAAATTAGGAAAATATATTCATTCTGTAATATCAGTTACAGAGTGTTTTTTCTCTATTCTCCTTGTCTGTTTGCTATTATGGATGCATAGTTAAATCACTGTTTCAGAAATTCGCCCGTTTGACTAAGAATCAGAAATTGGAAAAGTAGTTTTATATCACATGAAAGGCATTACCTCTTACGAAATGAAAATAAGTAGAGCCTTCTCTTTCTGTGAATCCACCAAACAGGTGACTTTTGTTTTGGATTGGGTTTAAGGTTTTGTTTCCTGATTTTGAATTTTTTTTTGTCCTTTCATGGCAATACATTTGCTGACAGTATTTCCCATAGTAATCAGTGGCTTAGCTGTATGTAAATAGAGGGTAATTATTGCATCTGGGGACTACGCATTAGAAATGATTGGCATTTCTGGTTCATGTACAGGTGGAGAAATACTGTGCCAGATTGGGCATGTATTTATTTATTTGTTTATTTTCCTGACCAGAAATAACAGGCAATGTGTGAGGAAGTGGAGAAAATATTGGGTTGGCAGCCCAGGGCAGGATCTCTCAAAGATTGAATGGAGCTAATGTGCTGAGGGTGTTTTTTGTTGTTTTTTTCTAACAACTTCCACATAGTATTTTTGAAATATCTGTGGGTTAATGTTCATGCCAAAGGGAACTATATTTTTCCAAGCACTTTGGTCATTTTAATAGCTCTGCAGAGAATAATAACAGTGAGTTTTGAGCAAACTTTCGTTGTACCAAGTACAAGTACTGTGGTGAGAGCTTTAAATATGTGATATGAGGGCGTTCCTAGGACAGGCCTGTGGGGGAGCCATTCTTTCTCTCATTTTATAAGATAAGGAATTCTGCATCAGAACTTGGCTTCAAAACCCAGACCTCCCCTTTCATAGCCCTTACTACAGGGTCTGGCACAAATAACGGCTCTCATTTATTACAAACTCCTTTATTACAAAATCATAAGCATGTAGTTCTGTAACATAATATCGTACTCAAGCACACCATATGACATTTTTGATGAAATGTTCAAAATAAAACTATAAATTATTATCCCGCTATTATTACCCTACCGACCATACACAAGCGGACCTTACTTCTACCGGACCCTGTATTGTATTCCATAGTGTGCTGCTTCTCTGGGTTTAGTGTTAAACCTAGACCAAGGGTAAACAGCTGGCTCTGTAGTTAATTACCTATGTTTTAACTGCTTTGTTCCTTAAAGGAATTGACTACAAAGTGGTACCTGTTGACTGATACAGTGACTGTCATATTTTTGATAGTTCTTGTTGTTTCTCAAGCCTGGGCTTATAAAGATACAAAGTTGAATTTAAATTGCTTCCAGGTTTAATGTCTCCAATTGTTCATTTGTTAAAATCAATTGGTTGGACCCAGTGAGTTTAGACATAGGAAAAAATATTGGTCATGTAATCCACTTGCTCACCTTCCGAAAGGGAGACTGACATGCTAAAATAGTTTAGCCCGATACTATGTCAGTGAGTGTGTACTCAACAACCCCGAAAGATACAAAACAAATATTGTGCTTCCAATTATTGCAAGTAGATACCTATCTACCAACTGTAATTAGATCTCTGTACTCTAGGAATAGAAAGAAGTATTTTGTTTATAATGTAAATATTCTGAAGTGGAATAAAGTATGTGGTCAAGGTGTTCAAATATTAAATTTATATAAACAGAACCGTATTTGTTTCCCTTAAAAAGTATGTGATAAATATGATTCCCCAGGAGATTTGTTTGTTTATTTATTATTTAGATGCTTAAGCAGGCGATGGATCTCCTTAGGAGTAATTAACGATGGAGAAGAGTAATGTGGCACTTTTCTTAGACAATGAGATTTTTCAGATTGTGATAGTTTCAGTATGCCGATTTGCTTTATTTTTGGCTACTGCATCCTATGTTTTTAGAATCTTTGCATTATCTACTACCTTTTATTCAGATTCTAAATTAGGCACATAAATGTAAGAATTGTATAGTAACATTTCTACATGCAACCTCCTTTTTTAAGTTTGTGATCTGTAGACACAAATTAAATTTCATATTTCATATCTAACACAGATTACTCTGCTAATTACATTAGATCCCCTATTTAGCAACTGATGCGAGTTACTGTTTTAAAATTTCCATGCTTCGGAAGTGTGTGTTTATCATCTGATTTCAAGTCTTTATGGCCGCATACTGATTATTTTAGATAACTTCAGGCTATACTCCAATTTGCCATAACTATTTCTGAAGTCAGCTTTTCATACTCTGTTACAATTTTAATGAGATACTGCCTATGTATTAGAGCATAAAGTATTTTTAAAGATAAAATATAGTTATAGTCATGTCTACTTATTTCAAGGCTGCAGACATCAGTCAGTTTGGCGATTTACGCAGCTTGGCTGCCTGAGAGTCCAGTGACCTTCAGTTGAAATCTCAGCTGCCAGCATCATGTGACCCTCAACATTCTGTTTTGATCCCAGGGGTAATGAATACCTTACATTCAGAGACACTTAGAAAAGAGATTTGGTACTTTTCAAAGAAATGCAGCAGTAAGAGTTACATGATTTCTTAAAAGCAAGCAATGGGATTTTTATTATGGTGACACAGCCCAACTCAGTTTGCACTTGTGTGATAAAAATGTGCTACACCTTTGCATTTATGAGATTTTATCTAGTTTGGTTTTAATATATTTATAAACCCTTTGTTTTAAAAATAAAGGCATGATATTTTGACAATACGCTTTACTCAGTGTACGGGACAATTTGAGGCGTGACAAAAACTGATAATGGTACGTTTTAAATTTTGAGTATGAAAAATGCCAGGATGAGTTCAAATCGAGTTTGGCTGCATATAACAGAAAACCCAAAATAATGGTGTGTTAAGTAAGAGAGAGTTATTGCTCTGTCACATGGAAGAGGTCCAGTTGCAAGCAGTGCATTACTGGGAGGGCAGGACCATGGTTTCCAGGGACCCACGAACCATCCACCTTGCTATGGGGCCGTGCATTCTCAATGTCACCTCACGTTTCCATGGCCGCTGGACCTCCAGCCTCTTTGCAGGTGGTGGGAGGACGGAATTCAGCAGAGTGAAAATAGTGTATGTCCAAGATCAGTCAGCTCCCTTTGAACAGCTTTCCCCCAAATCCCACTGGATTCTTTGCTTACGTTCGCTTGTAGTAGACTACGTCAAAATAGTCTAATTCATTCTTTTCTAGCTATTCGTGTTGGAAGCTTCGTTTCAATCTCTAGTAACAATGCTTTTGATTAGGCTGGTTCCCATTCTCTGGGGGCATAAACCCATGTCACTGAGTTGTTACTAAATATGTATGAATTTTAACTCAAGTTATCTGGAATTCCTGTTTGGAACCCTTGGAGATATTGATACATTCGTTCACCTTTTGCCCAGTGATCTGTATGAGTGCTTTTTTTTTTTTAGCCAACCATAAATTCAGATACCTTTTTCGTACTAAAGAAAATGTAAAATATTTACTTCTGTATACTCTCTTTCAAACAAATTGGTTCCCTTTGCTGCCGCTAGTGGGTGCTGACAATGTCCTACCAAAATCCCCTTTTCCTGATCAGCATACCCATGTCCCTGCTGCTGGGAGTGCTGGCTGCTCACAGTGGCCTCCTTCTCTAGAGAATTGTTCTTGTCCTGAAGGAAGCCGCGAACCTGGAGGACGTATGTCCCTCATCCCAGGATAGCTTGAAGCCAATGACCACTGATGGGAGGTTACCAAAACCCAGCCCCTTTGCCACAAGGTGGGACCAACTCTGTGGTGCCATTTGTGCTCGCTCTGGGGTCTCATTGAAATTGGTGTCTGACTGAGATCTTGTTCTTTGTTTAGTTTGCCGCCTTTCCCTATTGTGATGCCTTCACACTCTCTCTCCTTTGAGCACTTGCTCTCCAATATATCACTTTTTCAAGAGCCCTCATTTCAAGTTCTGTTTATGGGAACTCTGACCTAAGACAGAGCCTTAGTAAGAAAGCAAAATTACTGAAACATACTTGTCATTCAATGTAAGATAAACTTGGAACTTTTCCTTTATCTTAAAAGGAAAGGAAAGTTAGATATTTTTGTATTGTTACAACTGTTTAGGGGGATTATGAAACCTTATTTTTATGTCTCTATCCTAACTTTTCTACCTTTGGGAATCTCATAGTTCCCTCTGGTTTTTTGTTTTCTTTTTTTGTGTGTGTTCGTTTTGCTCTGTTTTTTACTTTTAGACAGAGGGGAAGGAAGGGAGAAAGAGAGAGAGAAACATCAATGTGTGGTTGCCTCTTGTGCGTCCCTCGCTGAGGACCTGGCCCGCAACACAGGCATGTGCCCTGACTGGGGAAGCGAACCAGAGACCCTTTGGTTCACAGGCTAGTGCTCAATCCACTGAGCTACACCAGCTGGGTCGTGGTTTTAAGTATCTGTGATTCTGTACTCTGCATATACCAGGTAGCTTCTGGAGCATAACACCTCCCTCACATAGCCTTTGCTATAACAACGTGCGCAGAGCGAATGCTCAACGTATAGCAATTACCTTAAATTGATCCATTAAAATGTATATTCCTTCTTGGATAACCTTTGCATAGTTCTGTAAATATCTCTGTTCAAAGTTTGGAAACTATATGGAGTAGTAGAAAAGGAAGATCAAAATTGCATGAGCTTTTGTATATGGGATACTGTGTAAGTTTGTGTGTGTGTGGCAGATGTGACACTGGGAATTCAGTTTGAGGTCCTTGGTTATTGATATGATTTGGAGAAGCAGGTGATGTAAGAGCAAAAGATTTTTCGATCTGGAAAATAGAAAATGATGGCAATTCAGACTTTTACTTGAGAATGTATGAACACATTATAATCTTACAAAATTATTAATGCTTTGTTTCATCAATACCTTTCTCTCTCTCTCACACACAGGCAGACACACTCACACACTCATACACGCACACACTTACACATGCACTCTTCTGTACTCATCTTTCAATGCCTGAATGCCTGTGTTCCTGCGCTCTGATGAAGCCAAGAATCCCTTGTAGGTAACCGCATCTTCTGGATACTTCTAGTGGCAGGCTGCTCCTGTTTATATCAACTCTCTACCCTGTTTTATCGGAGTTTCTATTTATACAAAATATTTGTTCTGACTCAGGGGAATTTTCGGGACACAAAGCTCTTGACAGCCTGAATTAGTTCAGGTCTAATTCAGAAATAGAAGCCCCCAGATTAGAAATCTTGGAACTAAAAAAGTGCTGAACAGAAACAGGGTGTGACATGGACTAGTGCAAAACTAGACTAGGTAATAAAATGAGTCATATACAAGAATCTTGGCAAGGGATAAAATGGGTGTGGAGCTGGGCTGAGTAGTTGAAAATGCAGGAGGATTAGATAAAGAGTTAATCTTTGTGCATGGAGACAGACAACATTGAAGGCTGTACCTTGCTCCCAGCTGATGTTCAGGAAGTTACAGATGAATGTATAATGACCAAAAAGTAATCATAATGAGATTGATTGTAAAAGATTGAACGTATACGCAAAATGAGAGTTTGAAGGGTGACTGCTTTGGAAGAGCTGCATATGTGAGCAGCATTAAATAGAGAGTGTGTCAAGTTTACAAACAGAACCTAGTATAATTTGAGATCTCCATCAACCTTAAAATTATTCAATCCATACCAACATTTCATGAATAAAGAAACTGAGGCCTGCAAGGTATTAAATGACATGCCCTGGACCTCAGAAATGTTAATGGCAGAAGAGGCCCAAACTCAGCATACAGGAGCAGTGAAGGGATCTACAGTTCAAATTCTAACTCTGCCCTTTATTCATTACAGAATATAGATGCATCTCACTTTCCACGTCTACGAAATAAGGATAATCAGTGTACCTTTCTCATAAATTCTGAGCATAAAATAAATGGGCTCATTCAAGTAACATAATTATAATAGAGTCTAGCATATCTTAAATACTCATTAAATGAAAGCCACTACTGTTGTCGTTATTCTCAGTTCTTCCTCAAATGCCTATGCCAAAGTCTCCCTAGAAGGAGAGCATCGAATGCTTGATGACAGCTCTGCCACTTAATCTTTTTAAGACCGTGGACAGGTTGCCCCATATGTCTGAGCTTTGGTTTCCTCACCTGTAAAATACTGGGAAAAAACTGGGTTCTTCTCATCCTATTGCCATCAGGATTTCTTGAGCGAGTATATGGGAAAAAGTCTTAGCATACACTAAGGTCTGTCACACAATACTGTATTTTTGCCGTGTGTAATGCATACTTTTTGCGCACATGTTTGAGGGGAAAATGAGGGTGCGCATTATATATGGTTGTAATGATTACATACCATGGGTATAATAATCCTGTGTATAATGTGGACGAAAACATGGGTGTGCGTTATACATGGCAAAATACGGTATGTGGTTATATAAAATATTAAGTTTTTCTTATAGTTATATTTATGCTTTTTATATGAAAGCTAAATAGAGCAGAAACAGTATTTGCTCATTAACAATAGAAGATAATATGTTTCCCTGTTTGATCAATGAGAAAACTGAGACTCAAAGAGTTGCAGTGTTTTTTTTCAGAACTGTTACAAGGCTAATCCATAATTCAAACGCAAGTATATCTGATTCTAAATTCCACGTTATTTCCACTTCATTGTACTTCTTCCCTATAAAGTGAAAATAATATTTCCTAAATCATAATATTGTTGTGAGCATTGAATGACACAAATATAAAGTGTATAGCATATGGCAGGTCCTCAATAAATGATTCCTTTTCCTCCTTCCCTAGGGAAGAAATATTTGTTCCTCCTCGGTTTTGCCCCCACATTACCAGCCAAGCCCCTTAAGCAAAATAGGTGGAGGAAACTGGCCTAATGGGTTGAATTTCAGTCAGGCATTTAAGGGGAGCGTCAGGAGTCAAGCTGTCCTTAAACTATTGCTCAGCTCTTAGTTCTCCTTCAACAATCCAGGGTCCTTCTTTCGGAAATAGCTGTGTGGGGCCAGGTGGGTACTGGAGATAATCAGGGGGAACCCTTTGTAAAGTATATGATTACCTAACCAGTATGCTGTACACCTGAAACTAATACCAAATAATACTGAATGTGAACTGTAATTGAAAAGAAATTTTTGAAAGGATCATTCACCGTATTCACACAGAATGATTTCAAAAGCCGCAATAAGAAGGATGCCCTTCTATTGCTCCTGCACAGTGAGAGCCAGGTTCTCGTAACTTCCCCAAGAAGGGAAGGAGTGCAATTTCACTTCAGGCTCTCTCCTCCCATTATTAGGTGGGTATTTTGATCGTTCTGATGCCTCTGATATACAAGGTGGGCATTCCTCACCGTCTTCACGACTCCTCCCAAAACATAGGCCCTCAGCCTCAAAGAAATCTGTGGGATGCTTGATAGCCTTGGGGGCTGGGGCTGGGGTTGCCGTGGGGAGAATCTGCTGCTAATAGTGAGAAAGAAAGCTAAGCTACCCCGAAGGAAATCAAAACTGCCAAGGGCACTTTGTCGCTGCCAATTTGAGACGATTACATTGCAACAGACATCTCAGCTCCTTTATTTAGCTTCTTTTGGGGTGTGGTTAAGGTTGGAAGCCATAGGACTGAAAGCGTAGCCGCTCGATGATTCTTCTGGCCACTGGTTTTTACTTTTTATTTTTTATTTTTTCAAGGCAGATCAATAGGCATGACAGAACTTCATACGTGAATTTCATGACAGGGGTTTTTCAATTTCATGTTGTCATTTAAGTGATTGTCCTTAGTGCCCATCCTTTAGTTTTATTTTTATTTTTTTGAATTTGAATCGTACTCGAAATTCAACCGATCATTTCTTTTTTCCAGATCTGAAGCTTAATCTCATTTCATGACTGAACTTAATCAAGTCCTTCTTGTCTCTCCCAGTACAAACTGCTATCTCTGACCTTTAAACCGCTTGCCTTCATTGTTCATCTACTTCTTATACTGCATTGTTAATATATGCAAATATAAGCCTCATAAATCTAGACGCTCACGTGGTCCTATTTTAGACAGATGTCACATTCAAGAAAACAATAGTCAAAAGAAAATTAAGTAATCATGTACTGAAGTTTCCCAAAAATATAGAAGCAGATATAAAAATCTGTAGCAACTTTTATTATAATCTTTTTTCTCTATCTTTCTCAGTGTTCTGCCTCCTCAAAATGCCCAGGAAACTCTCCGTGCCTTATCACTGTCCCTTACTTCCGTCACTTTCTTTCTCTGACCATTGCACATATTCAGAAAACATGCACTCCTACAGGTTATTTTGAAAACAGTTAGTAGTCCCTTTGAGAAGAGTAAGATGTCTCCTGTTCTGTTTTTCCTGTTGTTGTCAGCTGAGAGGGCCTCTCTCATGTCCTCACTCCCAATTCCACAGGGATTCGGGAATTTAAAATGTCTTCTTTTTTTTTGGTAGTTAATGATCTCAGTATATATGTACAATCATTTTTATGTGTGTAGATTCTTCCACAGCTAGGTTTGAAGGTCCTTAGAAATAAGGGCTAATTATTATTCATCACTATAGCCCCTTTTCCTCTGCCCTCTTATTTTCTAACATCATGTCTTGAATTTTTAGCACTTTGTAGCTGAAGCACTCAGTGATCATTTGCCGGAATGTAGAACAAACGGTATGAATCATCTCAAGTTATTGTACTATAAGACATAACAATAGAAACCTAAATAGACTATGATAAATCATGGCTTTTTCTTTACTCTTTGGAATAATTTATTGATACTAATTCTCTTGCCTGGATCGTCAAGTTCTGAGAATTCCAGCTTCTAATAATGTTATCATTTCATCAAGCTTATCATTCTCAGCTGGTATTCTATTAAGCTGATATGAATGGACTACTGTTTATGAGATAAGATTATTCACTTTAATGTCTAGAAAAAGCAAGAGTAATGAATACACAAATCCTGCCATTGAGAAGATAAACTGCAATTTTTCATTCTCTTCCCTTCCATATCTACATATATTTTTTTGGCACAAGACAACATTAAGCTTTGTATTTATCAAGTGCTAGACTAGGGAATTAAAACACAACCACCTTTTTGACCAAAGTACACATTATAACCATTTGGCTCACACTTAATACATTTAACTTGAAAACTATAAATTAATGTTTTTAAATTAGTACTTGACCAAATGTAAGCACTGAGTCCATACAATGATATGTACATACACATAAAAATTTTGCTTATGTTTTAGGACATTCAAATATCTCTGGGCTTCAGGTTAAAACTTTTTCTCCAAGTAAACTTACAGACCAAGTTATGGGAAACTATAACTAAATTGACTTATAGACTGTGTTGCAGAAAAAATAGTGTGTTGAAACGAAGTTTTGACTGATAGGGTTTTACTAATATTGATGTGAGGCTTTACTAAATCTCAAATATCTTTATATTTTAAAATAATATTTGTTACTTATGGTACTTTGGTTAGTAATTTCTGAAGCCCCTTTGAAAGAGAATGATATCGGTCAGTTCTACCTTGTGACAAATATCTAAATGTACATAGTCTCAGTCACCTTCCCTTGCCTCTTTTTATATTATTCAGTGTTTTGTTTTGGAAGAAAAACATTATTTGTATGCAAGTGCATGTACTATTTAATATTATGTGATTAAGGCCCCGTGGTAGAAACATAATCTGACTTTACACTAATCATGTTTTTAGCTCCTGAGGAAATACTTGCTACTAAAGTGTTAAAACACTGAAGAAGATCTAGTTGCTACTATCTCGGGTGTCTAATCTCGCCCAACAGTGTGTATTTCATGAAAGTTGATTCTTTTAGGCTGTTCGAGAGACCTGAGTTGCATAGGTTTACCTATAGGTGTTTGAGAGGGAACGGAGAGGACCAAACCATTCTTTCTCTTTGTTCCAAATCATCTGCCTTATCTATCGTTGGTTGGTGTGTAGCATATCACCAACATATAAGGCACTACATAAATGTTATTTCATTCCCCCACTACCTTCTGTCATTTCTTCCTTCTGTTATGTCCTTGCTTCCTCCTCTTTCATGAAAAAAAAATCCAAATCTCTGTCAGAAAAAGTGTATCTGACTATTCTAATGAGATAAAGTTCAACAGAAAATTACATGACTTGTTTCTCAATTATTTTGCATGATTTACTAAAAATATAAGATGGGAATTTGTGAGGATCCGTGTGGGGAGGCATAACCACATGCATAAAAACAGTTGATTTCAAGGGATTAAGAATAACTTGTGCGTAGATTAAAACAAAAAAAGAATCAGGACAATATGATAGACTGTAACCAAAAGTGGAAAAAGCTGTAAAAGAAATAGCTTTAGAGGTCTCAAATCTGCTTTCAAAATGCTGGGATCTAGTTTTCGTAAATTAGAGTTCTCAGTAAATGTAGGACAAGTCCCAGCTGTACCGTAGCATTAACATTAAAACTAAGACATATCTTGCATCTACTTTTCCCTTAAATCCCCAGAGATTACAAAGGAGAGAGTGGGTCAAAATAAATTCCCCTACGACTTCCTCTTCCCCAAGAAGCAGGTCTCACCTGTTGTATTTCCATTTTGAGACATACAGACATCTGAGAGAGATCATTTAAAGAGAAATTACTCAATCCATCTGGTCTGCGTTTTCCAAAATTACAGAAGTTATTTCAGTATCATTAAATTTGTTAAGCATATACAATAAAGTCTGGAGAACTGTGACTCATTAGTGAAGTGATCTACTGATGCACACTTTAATGCTATAAATATAAACTTGAAGGTTCTCAATGGCTTCAAGGATTTGTATCCATTTTTTTGACATAACTGAGTCCTGGCCCTTCTTCAAAGATATGATTTTCCTGAAACACCTCAAGTTCTTCAGTAATCAATATTAATTATAAAACTCCAGAAACATTGGCAAAAATAAAAACATGGAGACATAACCACCAATATCAGGAATGAAACTGCGGATCCTGCATTCATTAACAAGATGGTAAGGAAATGCTATAAACAACTTTGCAACTTTACCTGGAAGTGGACCAATTTCTTGAAACTCAGAACTACAGAACTCAAGCAAGATGAAACAAACAACCAGAATAACCCTATAACCATTGCAAATTTGAATGTAACTAAAAAACCCTGAAAAATAAATTCATTGTAGTATTACTACAAATACTTAACAGGAAATTAGCCATAATTTTATTGATACAGAAATCAATCACACTACTACATATACTGAAAACTAACATGCAGAAACTAAAATGTAATACAGAAACCATTAACTTCAAAGAAAATTGATTACTTAGGAATACACATAACAAAATATGTATAGAATTTATACATTGAAATTTACAAAATAATGATGAAAAAATAAATCCCTAAAGAAATGGAAAGAGAAACATTGGTTATGGATTGGAATACTCAGAATAGTAAAGATCTCATTTCTTCTCAATTGGCTCTATAGATTTAATACATTTAATTAAAACTCCAACAAGAATTTTTCTAGACATAGGAAACTTCATTCCAAAATTTGCATGGAAATTCACAGGCCCTAGAATAGGTGAACATTTTGAAAAAGAAGCATAAAGTAAGAGGAATCACGCTACCCAATATTAAGACTTACTTTGTAGCTACAGAAATCAAGACTTTGTGATGTTAGCAGGAGGATAGACACATAGGTCAAGGGGACTGAGTAAAGAACCAGGAAATAGAACCACACCAGCCTGCCCAACTGATTTTTTTTTGCAAAGATACAAGACCAATTCAATGGAGAAAGGAAAGTGTTTTCAACCAGTCGTGTTGCAGCAAATGGACGTCCATAGGAAAAACAGAATGTACTTTGACCTAGACCTCACATTATCACACAAATTCATAGATATGAATTACATCATTTTTCTCTTTAGTACATAAATATCCATATTGTCTGTTTCTGTGACAGCAAATGTGGTAGACACTCGCCACATGTGGCTACTGAGCACTTGAAATGTAGCTGGCGTGAATTAAGACGTGCTGTCAGTGTAAAACACACACTGGATTTTGAGGAGTTAACATGAAGAAAATAGGAAATATTAATAATTTTATGTTGAAATAACATTTTGAATGATTAAATAACATTAAACTTAATTTTACCTTTTTATATTTTAATTTTTATATTAAAATTTTAAAATTACATATATGGCTTGCATTATATTTCTGTTGGCCAGAACTAATTTAATCTATAATTTCCAGTTTCAGTTTCTTTATATTTGAATGAGAATTAAAGGACACCTGTGATGCCTTCTGCATAAATATTATTATTTTTATTAAAGCTTTACATTAGTCTAGCCAAATATTTGAATCTTTTTTGTAGCCCTATTTATTATTTCTAAAACATTGAAGTTAGTTTTTGCAAAAACAAAAATACTTTGTAAATACTTTGTAGTCACATGTATTTAAAGAATAAAAATAGAGTAGAATCAATTCTAATCATTTGGGGATTTCTTTACTTAATTTATATAACTATAAAAATAATTATACCTGGCTTAATTAAATTGGCTTGGGTGCCTACTCAAGTAGTAGGAACAGAACCTGTGTGCCTACCAGAGAATTCAGTATTATCTAAAAGAGTCCATCTTACCTTTGGCATTAGCCAGTGTGCCTGCTAGAAGAAAAGCTGTGTTTGTTAGTCTGAAATGTTGGCTAAGTAGACATTGGTTATATGGGGGTCGGGACAGAGATCTTTGTCTGTACTTTGTCCTTTTGACAGCATTTTGGACTCCGTCCCCAAATTCTGAATTCGTCAAGAGTTGTTAATTCTCATTGGCACATATGCCAGTAATTGGTAAATCATAAGAGCAAATAAATCATCTGATGAGTAACATACTTTGAGAAAATATTAAGTCAAATTTTGAGCCAATCAGCATCACAATTCAAGCCAGATCCCCTAACATGGTTAATCTCGACTTGACTCTGTAATCAGGATGTCTGGACAGTGCCTGGAAGGAAGTGCCTGTCTCTGTTTAGTCCTTTAAAGGGAACACTTGAAATTGGTTTATACTCTCATCTAGACATTTCTGTTCCTGTTTAGAAATATATTTAATGCGATCCGCAGACTGAATTCAGAAGAAAAGTAAGCTGTCATGCAAAGATTGTTAACACCATCAATAAATTGGTAGCTTTAGGGTATAGACAGCACTTGTATTGTTTCAGCAGCATAGTGTCCAGTAAATTTACTCCAGTAAATAGTAACTAAAGCAGTTTTCTTGGCAGTTACATTTTCTCGCCATTGATTTTTGTAAATGTATGGCATTTAGAATTCTGGGAGAGCTTTAAGCAAGCTTGAGTTCAGCTGAAATGATATGAATGGTGATTTGCTTTTTCTGTTCATTAGATAATATAAGCATTTATGTAATTGGGAAGCTCCAATAATGTTAAAGATGGATCGAACAAAAAACAAATGTTCAAAAGCCTTTCTATGAATGCAAGAGAATCAATAGAGACTGAAAAAATGTCTTATAGATACTTGAGAAGACTCTATCTTATTTGGAAATTCAAAGAATATTCAGGCATTTCTGTGTTCTTTGCCAGTTTTATCATTTATATAATAACCCCTTTTTGCTATTGCCTTTTATTTGAAGTCCTCAGCCCTGAAATTGATTATATTTCACTTAGGATCTACCTTCATGCCTTACCATTGATTTTGTCTCTATTGTCATCAAAAGTTTGTTTCCATTAGGAATGCTGACCGACCCATGTCACATTCAAGGCATTATCAATACATCTCAATGTATGGTGTTTTATCCTATAACTTTTTCAGCAATTTTGATTCTTTTCCCTCATCTACTTTCTTGTTTTCCATGGTGCTTTTCCACCTTCCATTTACCTGTTTAGCCTTCCTCAAGAGGGCTCACGTAGTTTGTTTCTCTCCAACATGTTTACTTACCTTGATGTTTGCAAATATGGTCAATTTAAATTTATCTTAAGAGCTCAATTACTTGAATCCAAGTTTATAAGAATGAGCCATATATCAAGAATTTTTTAGGATTCAATTTCTTTTTTTTTTTTGAAGATTTTATTTATTTATTTTTAGAGAGAGGGGAAGGGAAGGAGAAAGACAGGGAGAGAAAGATCGGTGTGTGAGAAAAACATCGGTTACCTCTCACATGCCCCAAACTGGGTATCCGGCCCACAACCCAGGCATGTGTCCTGACTGGGAATTGAACCAACAACCTTTTGGATTGCAGATTAGTGCTCAGTCCACTGAGCTGCACCAGCCAGGGCTCTAGGATTCAATTTCAAATCCAACATTCAGGGCATGGCTTCTAACCCAAAGATCAACCAGACATCTGAGTCCTCTACAGTACCATAGAGTGAGAAATGAAGGTCAAAATTAAGTGTTGTAGGGTCCCTAAATTCCTTCTCATATTAAAAAAAGACTCAGTGAATAAAGTTATTTGTATTTGTATTCAATAATATTTTGACAGTAACTGCCACATCATATGTATGTTTGCCTTTAACTATAAGCCTGGCTTAATCAATTTCACTTCCCTATATTGTATGGAACCCTGAAAACTTGGACATAAAATATCTGTATACCTAAGTACACGTATAAACATGCTCCTGTTTCCCTCTACCAGTCTTTCTCATTAGTTTAGAGTTTAAGTGTAGCCATGGTCTTACATTTCAAAACAGAACCAGTGCTGTTTGTTTGCCTGTCAGATTATTTATATCAAGACATAATTGGTGCTTACTTTGTACCAGACACTGTTCCAAGCTCTTGTAAATATTAACTCATTTAATCATCAAAAAGCCTTTAAAACACACCCAATATTATTCTCACTTTACAGGAAGAGCAGTTAAGACACTGGATGATGAGTGAACACGCTCAAGGTCACCCTACTCTTAGGTGGTAAATAAAAACCAACCTTGGGTTATCTTATTTCCAAGTCCAATTCTTTGGCTCTGCTGTTCCCATACATGGTACTTCTGTGAGAAATGTTGGTTCCCTATGCTTGAAGATCAATCCAAGAACAGGAAAAAGAAGGTCTGCAGTTGTTCACATGGAGAAGGACATGTAGGTTATGATGATCACAGTAGCTTTATTAACTCTGTGTTTCGCATACTCACCACTGTAAACCTACTTTTGCCCCACCCTGTATAATAATTAAGAAGTCTTATTGGATTATACTCCACCTTCATCACAAAATCATTTGTGTATGCTAAGCACATTTAAACAGATTTTCATTATATAGTTGTTCTCCTGAGTAGAAAATTGTCCCTAACATACAGACAAAAAAAGAAATTGTAGTTAAGATGAAGGTAAAAAAATGTTTCTGGATGAGGGATATATGAGAATGCGGGATTCAATTTTTTAAACTTTCCCATAAGTCAGAATTTGTTTTAAAATATGAAGTTGAAAATATTTTACAGTGTTATTAACCAAATTGAAGAATATCGATTGGAGCAGTACTACTTAGCACACAAATTCAAGGACACTCTGTTCACCTTATACTCAATGTCAGTGGTGCTCGCTGAAGTTGCGGGAGGAAGATAGAAGATTAAGTTATTTTATTTACTTTAAAAGCCAAACAAGAGTAACAATAGAAAAGCAAACTGAACAAAAGACAGTAATCTGGATTATCCCTTGGCTTTCATAGTCATGTTTTTAATGTCCTTCAGCAGAAAGTGTTTAACATTGTTTCCTACCACAGTGAAAAAGCTCAGGACCTCTGAGAAATGTCTTTTGTTAATAATGCCAGTACCCAATAGGAAGGCAGGGCGATGTTAGTCTCATTCACAGACGCAGTCCCAGAACCAAGGCGATACCTGGTCCATAGTGGGTACTTAATTTGTGGAATGGATAGCAGATCAGTGAATAACGGACGTTGATGGTGCTTTTTCTTCTTTAAACCACTTTTCAATGTGCTAATATTCCATTAATAACATTTCTGATTTGTTTGAGTCGAAACTAATACTTTTCTTTGATGGAATAGTAAAGGGCAGCCTAGATGGTTTCAGTGACTTGTCTGAGTTTGCCCAATGAATATGCGTGTATACACACACGAATATATTTATAGATATACCTTATTTCTTAATGTGTGTATTAAATTAATAAATACCATACAATAAATACAATAAAAAAAAGCCCAGCAAAGAGGTTTTTTTTGGGGGGGGGGTACCAAATTACTCTATTTGAAGGAATGGTACAAATGAAGGACCTAAGTGGATGATGGGGCACGAATTATAGAAAAGGTGAAGACAACTCCAACATGCATGTACTGCCTTGGTGACCAGGGAAGTCCCTCCTGTGGCCATGGGAAGGCAGCCCGAGGCTGAGCTCTCTGTACTGTCTCCCAGAATGTGCTTGTCAACGAGATATCCTGCTATGCCAGACCCAGGGGCCCCCAACCTTTGCAACTTGGTTACGTGGTCACCCAATTCTTTGATGGATTTTTCACCTACTCATCCAGGTGGTGAGCTCAATGAAGTCACACAAATGAGGGTCACTTTTTTCAGTGGCCAGTTTGTACAAGTCCAGTAGTGACTGATCCACATTTTTTTCCAAGTGTAATGCATGGTCCATTGCATTCAGCCCATGTTCCCAGTCACCACGGTCTGCTGTCTTGATTCCTGGAGGAAGATATGGCCACCTCTATGGCTCTGCAGCTTCATCAGTTTCTCAGCATGTTACCTCTCCTCATAAGAACAGTGAGGAAAATATTTGGCAAAGTTCTTCAAAGCGACGCTCCCGCCATCAAAGTAGTAAGACATTGGCAGGTTGACGTAGGACGTGTAGAGCTCCAGGTTGATCTGACAGTCGATCATGGCCTTTGAGTCATGATTTTGGCGCACCTGCAAGGTGGACATGGTCGTCGTGATGGGACACTGAAGATCAGTGTCTTCACGGCCCTGGAGTGGTGTCAGAGACCTTAGGGTGGTCCGAAGCTTCTGTGAGGAGGTGGCAGGATGGATCTGAGTAGCTGCTTGGGATGGGGGTCGAACGCTGTTCGGTTCAAGCACTGTTGATACAGAAAACCACAGGAACTCTAGGCGAAGATGGTCAGCAAAGAGTTCTATTCCAAGGTTTTTCGCACTATGGTACATTTCAACTGAAAAGAGGAGAAAGCATAGAAGAGAGCAATTTATTTAAAAGAGACATAAGTGGGGAGCACTTGAGATCTTGTAAGATCTTGCTCCCTGGCATATGTCATCAATTTGGCTCAAATAAACTCATAAAAATTCAAAAAATAAATAAAGAAACATGAATGTACAAAGCAGGGAGCACACTTTTCTAGATACATATTCCATAATACCTGAGAAGATGGCAAGTAAACTCACTGGAAGTTTTAATAAAACAGTGACCTGAAAACTTCATAAATCAAAATAAATCCATGTTTTCAAAATTTAGAATTTGTATTGACTTCCTATAAAAGAAATTATGCTGTTTTATTAGAAGTTTTAATGTACTTTGAGAGTAAATTCTTACTATTTGTAAAGGGAAATGTTTACAAATTTACCTCCATTTTTTTAAAGAAATATCCTCTATTAATCGCTCACTTCTCATATATCCTATTTCATTTTCTGTTTCCTGCAAAATTACCTTTCCTGTTAAATTATTCCTTTCCCTTTCTCAGGGATGACTGATAATAATAATGTAAAGATCTGTTTCCTTCTAACATGCAGACTACCCTGTAATCTATATCAGTCACTCCGTCACATTTTTAAAATCCGCAGTCCACTGCTGAGATCTCTCTTGCCCTGAATCTTAACTGTCTACCGATTCCCACGCTCAGCTCCTTTCCTGTCTTCACCATCCTTTCCAATCAGTTCCGAAAGCTGCCCTTAATCTCCTATTCTGTTGCTAAAACAACACCATTAATCACTTTCAGTTACCTGCCTTGCTTCCTATACATCAAAACTTCAGAGTTTATCTTATCCTCAATTTCTGCAATGCTGCAGCTTTTTTGGCTTGACTTTTCACACCATATCATCCTGTCCTGTATGTTTTCTTTTCATCACTCTTTGTACTTGATGCGTTTGTTTTCGTCTTTTGCTATGACCACCTTTATTCTATTTTCAATGAATGAAACAGCCATGCTAATTACCAAATCTTCTCTTTTCTCATTTCTTCACTACTCATTTTATTCAGGTACTTATTTTAGGTTTTTATTGAGATGTATGAAGCCTGTCCGGAAAAAGTTCAGCCGTTGTTAATATAACAAGAATAGTTTCCATGACATCGATGTAACCTGGCAACCAAGGCGAGTGGACTGGAATGCACATGCGTGAGCAATGACAACTTCATTGTACTAGTCAGTGGAGGTGGTAGACACCATTGAGTGACCATGCGTACTGTGTGGCTGTCACATTCAAAATGGTGGAGCGAGTAGAGCAATGAGTCTGCATCACATTTTACTTTAAGCATGAACATTCCTCCATGGAAACTATTCGGATGATTCAAAAGGCCGCAGCTATGAGAAACTGGTGATTATCAGCTTCATCGCAGACAATATGCCTGCTCATGCATCACATCTTGTGCATAGTTATTTGGTGAAATATCAAGTCACCCAGGTGACTCAGCCCCGCTCCAGCCCAGGTTGGGCACCCTGTGACTTCTGGCTTTTCCCAGAACTAAAATCACCTTTGAAAGGGAACAGATTTCAGACCATCGCTGAGATTCAGGAAAATATGATGGGACCACTCACTGATGGTGATTGGGAGAACTGTGTGAGGTCTCAAGGTGCCTACTTTGAAGGGAACTGAAACGTCATTGTCCTATGTACAATGTTTCTTGTATCTTATACCGTCTTCAATAAATGTCTCTATTTTTCATAGTACATGGCTAGATACTTTCTGGACAGACCTCGTACAACATTATGTTTTTTTCAAGTGTACAACATAATGATTCCATATTTGTATATATGGCAAAATGCTCACAATAAGTCTATCATCTATTGCCATACAGAGTTCCAACATTTTTTTTCCTTGTGATGAGAACTTTTAAGGTATAACCTCAGCAACTTTCATATGTACAATACAGCATTATTAACTATAGTCTCCATGCTGCCCTCCGGTAGTTATTTTAGCATGTTTTCATAAATAACTATCTAGAGGAAATGAGGTTTAAAAAAAAATAGTTGAACCGTGATCCTATATTGTCCCTCAGTCGAGAAGTATTCCATTCCTGAACTTTATTCTCTATCTTTCTCTAAATGCATTTTCTTCATACTCCTTTTTCTTGTTTATGTTCTAAATGTGTCTGTCTAATTTAGGTAGAATAGTTGGAATTATTCATTGTTTAGTTAATAGTTATGAATCATACTTACTAAAGATAGACGTAATATCAAAAATGCCACAGGAAGGTGGCTAGTGTTGTCCCATGCACTCTTAACATTTTCCCAGACCCCAAAAATAGTCTTTGATGGATGTTCTTGTTCTAAAACTAGACAGAAATCAAAGGTGATCTGTTTCCATTGCAGAAGTTGAAGGAATTTTCCCCTTAACTTGTTATTCACACCTCCAATTATGAACTTGTATTACAGAAAGAAAATTGTGATTTTTATCATGGAATTCTGAAACCCAAACTGACATGTAGGAGGAAGAACAGAAGTTCTGTGGGTTTGCCAGGATGCTAAGGACATGCTGTCTTGAGAATTACTTATCAAATCCAGTGAGTTCATTAGGATGAAGCAGAAAACTATACATTACTAATCAAATGTAAATTTAGTTCCTGAGCTTAATTCCTTTAGAGTTCAAAATTTGCGGAGTTAAGCAGTCACTTCTTAAAATTCCCTGATAGCACATTAAAAAGATATTTAATATGCTTTTAATTTAGCAAGGTCTGGGTGCCAAAAAGAAAAAAAAGGAAAGAAAACAAAACAAAGAGTAACCTCAAGTGCCAACTCTAATTAATTGGTCGTATCTTCTTGGACTGAAATGTTGAGAAGGGCCCATCTGGACTCGGTAGGCAAGTGCAATGATCTATTAGCCATGCTTTACTGTCAGCCCAGGTGAGGAAAAGGGGCAGGATTGCTGAGCGTCTGTGGACCCTGTTGTGATAGAACAGTTTCGCACTGAAGGTTTGCATTTCAGCCCTGTGAATTATTAATTAGGCCTTTTGTCTTCTGATCTAATCTACCTTCTTTTTAATACCTGATGAAGGTATCCTGTGAAAATCGTCCAGTGATAATTACCCCTAAAAAGAGTTTATGCCTCTAAATTACAAATACATGGTACTTCTATAACTCTGCTTCTTTGTTTTTAGAAAATAAGTTGGGGGGGGTGGTTTATGAACCACTGTATCACTAGGTTTTTATCACGCGTCTTTATTATCGATCATTTAAAGAATTTATTGATCTCTAAATTGGTAAAGGATAAAGATTGATGACTTCAATTAAAACCCTATCGTTACCGAGTAAATGAAACTTAAATTACAAAGTTTCCAAAGATAGTTTAAAGTTGAGAAATGACCAGGCTTTTTAAAATTAAGAATAAGTAAGCTTATTTTTTTCTGGCAGCTACAAATGAATTTTGCACATGTCTTTTCCTACTTTTGTGAAAAAATTGCTTTGTGCATGGACTAACCATTTTTTGTATGTATGTGGTATACTCTCTCTTAACTTCAATTACTTTAACAATCTTTAAGTCCGTGAATCAGCCTCATTCTCTAACAATTCATAGTTTTCAAGAGACAATGTGACTTTTGAATTATTGTATGGAAATTCAATATGTAAAAATAAATAGGGATAGTAGATAAAGTCTTTGCTGGAAAACCATGTGGGGGGGTAAGCATATGGGTTTCATTTTGGCAAATGAAGAAAAAAGTTATTAAGATATGCACTACAACAAAAAAGAACTCACAACATGTAGCAACAGATTGGCTGTGGGTAGCAGAGGCTCATGAGAACTTGACAACAACTTTCTCAGTTTTTATCTTGGAAAACACATGAGTGGGTCGATTTGCACTTTGTACTTTGGAAGTTAAATGTTTTTACTTTGAAGAACTTTTCTTTTAACCTTCACTACATCACTCTTGAAGTTACATGATCCCCTTATCATTATGAATAAGAGAGGGGATGGAATTCTGAGTACATTTCTCCTAAAACGTGTATGCATTTTTAAATGGCCTCTTCTTTGAAGAGGGCTTTTATAAACATCTCTTCTATGATGCTCTTATTCCATCATTTTCATATCTGTTACTGGTCTGACCTACCGAAAAGTTTTCTGGGAAGATAGAAATGTTATGGGGTCCCTTTAAAATTGTATATTTTTTAATGTATATTAAGTGCAACCCAGGGAAGATGGAAATGTCTGTTGCCTTCTGTGCACTTCAGAGTTCCAGCAGAATTGGTCTTTCTTTCAGTTTATTAGAGATTTTTTTAAATGTCAAACTTCAATCAATAGTTTATACTGTTGCTAGACTAACACAACAAATAATGAGCAAATATTGTAGGTCATTCTCGGGAGCAGTAAAACTTATTATTATGGTACTAAAAATTTCTGGAGCACAAACACATGACATATAAGCAGTGAAAAATTTACAGAAAGTTAAATGAGTGAGAATTTGAAAATGCCAAAAAGCAGCATAAAATCAGAGGGCTAAGTGACTTAGATTTATTAAACATAGAATAATATCCTTTATCTTTTAGGTCATGGCTCTAAAAATATTCAAAACTAAACATTACTTATTTGTTCATTTTTTGATTCCTGATTTATTTTTCCTGATTTGCTCCCACTATTTTAATTTTGGTGTCCTGACCCTTCTAATCCCACAGACCCAAAATGTTTTATTCAGTTTCAAATATTCTTCCTTCTTTTTCTTGTCAATTCCACATTTGACTGGTTACTAACATCCATTCTCTTTCTTTATGTTCTAATTGATATTATCCCAGTCTAGGATTTCATCTCCATTTTCTTACTAATTCTTTCATTCCCTTTCAAAGTATCCTGTAAGATAACTCTTCTTAAAACATGTTTGAATCATGTCTTAACTATACTCTAAAGCCTTTAGTGCGTTGCTTTCAATATATACTTGACAGCCAAGCTCCCTAATCATTTAATCACAAACTAATTATTAAAATGGTATTTGATATTTAAATGGCACCTCATAATTTCAAAGAGTTTTTACATAGTTATCATATTGGACTTTTTACAAAATCTCATGAGACAGGTAGGGGTAGGTTTTTTGTTGGTTTTTTTTACCTATCTCTTATCAAAAAGGAATGTAAGAGTGAAATTTTGCAACTTATGTGTCACAAATCTAGTAGCTGCAGCCATGGGATTTGAACTCTTACCCTCAGACTCTAAAACAGTGCTTTGCCCAAAGTTGCTATACCCCCAACAACTTCTCTATTTACCTCTTATTCCCCAAGTCATTTACTTCCAGATATCCCACCCAAAGACTTAGTGTGTCAAGGCCTCTTTCCAGCTCTAATTCCTTCACGATGAGACAGGATCCTTGCAAATTCACTTTAGAAATATGAATGGAAAATAACTCAGTACCTGAACCACTTCAGGGCAGTGTAAGAAAGAGTGCTAGGAGTAAGTTAAATGCTGTTGAGTAAGGAAGCAAAGGAAGATACTTTGGTAAAAATTATCGAAAAGGAAGATTATGGAAAAGGAATAAATACCAAAACCTTGTCAGATAAATTCTCTCCATGATTGGGCATAGTAATAGTTGGTATAGAGTCCAGGATACGTTTGCTGAGATGGGAAGGAGGAATAGTGTGACCTGGCAATGACACATTAAAGGGTGTCATGGGCGGGATACAGGTTTTGGAAACAGCTTGAGTTCTGGTTGTCACTCATTAGTCACAGAAGCATGGTTGTCTTGTTAACCTTCTCAGACTCAGGTTTATCGATGATAAAGTGTCAATAAATATATCACTCTCAGGTTACTAAGATACTTACATGAGATAAAGTATATAAAGGGTTTTATGTGAAATAGGTAATCATAAATAGCAAACAGTTTTATTCTGCCTGGGCTTTTGATTTTGGAGAAATTATTTAACCTCTCAGTTCCTCGATTTATGGTTCCACAAAATGAGGAAAATAATAGTACCTACACCTCATAGGATTGTTGAGGATTAAAAGAGCCATCATATGGTATGCCCTTAGAACGGTGCTTAATAAATGAAATCGATGAAGTGATCAGTTGATAAAGTCAAAGTTCTGTGTTGCTTTTAGGAAGGTTATTTAAATGCATGGAGGCTCAAATTTTTATTTGTTGGATGAGGTCAGTAATTTTCCCTTTTATATCTTGCTTAAATATTAGATGAGATATGTGAAATGTTTTATAAACAATAATATGCCATGGCAATGCTAAGTATTCTGTAATATCAAATCTGTTCAAATATTTCAGCATGGAAATTATTAGAATAAAAGAGAGTCTTTAACATCAAGATGGGAATTTAATTCATTTGTATCATTCCATTCTCAATATGGGAAAAAAGTGTAAAAATTCTTTGTCTTTAAATTTTATTATACCCCCTTAAAGTTTACTAAAAATCTACCATCTCTTGGATTTATTATTAGATTCTCACTGGCAGGCATGACAAATGTTGTCATCTAGATTTCACAGAAAGAATCCTGTTTCTTGGAGATAGTAAACTCTTGTTATCTACTAAACTTCCTTTGAGAGAAACATTTCCCCTTAACAAACAGGGTCATGCTTTGGTACTATATTTAGTGTCTTCTTCAAAAGGTCATGATCTTGGATCACTGGAAGACTTTGGCATCCTTTTTGAATTTTGAAGAACAGATTTCTGAATTTGAGTTTTTCTTACCACATTTCTTTGTTTGTTTGTTTGTTTGTTTATTTTAGTGGCCTGTGGTCAAGGATGCCCTTGTACCATTGTGCTATTTTTCGAAGCCCAGGCATGCTTGGCTGGGGGGCCTTGGGGAAGAGCAGGAGAGGAGGCGAAGCTGAAATTCAGCCTTTCATAAAAGCATGCAAGTCATGCTCCCTGCCGTGGGGCTGTAGGCACCACTGCTGAAGAAGTAGGGCCTTCCTTCTCATAATGGCATCATCCCTGTCCAGACTGGCTGTAGCGGCTGATTTTACCCTGGTGGGTACCTTTCCTTTTCTTTCTTTTTTTTTAAGTTATGGGAATTTTCTCTATTTTTATTGTTCAGTTACAGTTCTACCAATTTTCCCCCCATTGCTCTCCCATGTTGCACTCACACGCACCCCCAAGTCAACCCCCACCACCCTGTTGTCCATGTCCATGGGTCCTTTATACATGTTTCTTGACTAGACTCTTCCCCATCTTTCCCCCATTGTTCTTCTCCCCCCGCCCCTTTGGTCACTGATTTATTAGGTCCGTTCGTAGGTGAGATCATATGGCATTTGTCTTTTGTTACCTGACCTATTTCACTTAGCCTAATACTCTCCAGTTCGATCCATGCTGTCGCGAAGTGTAGGAGTTCCTTCTTTCTTTCTGCTGTGTAGTATTCCATTGTGTAAGTGTACCGTAGTTTTTTGATCCACTCTCTGATGGGCACTTAGGCTTTTTCTAGCACTTGGCTATTGTAAATAATGCTGCTATGATCATTGGGATGCATAGGTTCTTTTCAATTGGTGTTTCAGGATTCTTAGGGTATAATTCCATCAGTGGGATTACTGGATCAAAAGACAGGTCCACCTTTAATTTTTTGAGGAAATTCCATATTACTTTCCACAGTGGCTGCACCAGTGTGCATTCCCACCAACAGTGCGCTAGGGTTCCCTTTTCCCCACATCCTTGTCAGCACTCGTTGTTTGTTGATTTGTTAATGATGACCATTCTGAGAGGTGTGAAGTGATATCTCATTGTGGTTTTAATTTGCATCTCTCTGATGGCTAGTGATGCTGAGCATCCTTTCATGTATCTCTGGGCCCTCTGTATGTCCTCCTGAAGTGTCTCTTCAGGTTCTGTGCCCATTTTTTAAGTGGACTGTTTCTCTTCCTGGTGTGGAGTTGTATGAGTTCTTGATATATTGTCCTCAAAACACTCTGGTACTAGCATAAGAACAGACACATAGATCAACGGAACAGAATAGAGAGCCCAGAAATAAACCCATGTCTCTGTGGTCAATTAATATTTGACAAAGGGGGCAGGAGCATAAAATGGAGTAAAAATAGCCTCTTCAGCAAATGGTATTGGGAGATCTGGACAGATGCCTGCAAAAAAATGAAATTCAACCACCAACTTACACCCACACAAAAATAAACTCAAGATGGATAAAAGACGTAAATATGAGTTGTGATACCATAAAAGTCCTAGAGGAAAACATAGGCAGGAAAATGTCAGATATCCCTTGCAGCAATATCTTGGCCAATATTTCTCCTAGGGCAAGGGATATAAAGGAAAGAATAAACAAATGGCACTTCATCAAATTAAAAAACTTCTGCATGGCTAAAGAAAACACCAGCAAAATGGAAAGGGAACTAAGTTTATGCGAGAACTTATTTTCCAATGGTACTTCAGACAAGTGTTCGATCACATTTTCTCTAATTCTCCAAAGGTGCCATATAGCCTAGAGGTGGGCCTGTCATTGTCATTGTTGTTATTGATGTTTAATCAAAAAAATATCGTGAAGGTGACATGCATAGAAGTTAAAATTTTTTCAGGAATGGGAAATGAATGTTTCAGTCAAAACCTAGAAGACTTTTCAAAGGCTATGGCAATAATAGAATTTTAATATGGAATTTAGAGTTGGGAAAGTAGAGTTTGAAGGGAGGAAGTCAGAGACACTAACCATGTCAGCCCAAAGAGGGAGTGGGTGGAAAAGTTAAGTTCATGTCCAAGTCCGTGAAACTGGTCTACTAAGTCCATACAGTGGAGTCACTGCTTTTGCAGGCCCACCCCTCAGTCCCTAGTGGTGGGCTTGGGGCCACTGTTGGTCAGAATCATCATTACTCTCAGGAATAAGAAAGGAATCTGGGAAGTTAAAAGTATAAAGTATAAAAACTATATCAGTAAAAGGTTGATTTTGTTTTGTAAACTGTAATATAAAACGGGAGTATAGAACTGCTGTCAGGGAGGCAGAGCAAACCTACTCTCTTGGTCCATTCGAGGTGATATAACAAAATACCATAGAGTGGGTGGCTTAAAACAACAGAATCTCATATCTCACAATTCTGGAGGCAGGAAAGTCCAAGATTAAGGTACTAGCTGATTGGGTGTCTGATGAGGCCCTACTCCCTGGTTCACAGACAGCTGTCTTGTCTCATGATCGTCATGTGGTAGAAAGGGAAGAGAGCTCTGCGGGCTCTCTTATAAGGGCACTAATCCCATTCATAAGGTCTCTGCCCTCATGACCTCCTCACCTCAAAAAGGCCCCACCTCCAAACACCATCATGTGAGGATTAGGTTTCAACATATGTAGGCTGGAAGAATACAAACATTCTCTTTGTAGCACCCACTAAGGTGCTGCTTATTCAGAATGAGAAAATCAGATATTTCTCATTGTAATGTTGAAAAAGTTACCGACCCTCACTAAACCTGTATCTGTGAAGTGGGAATAATAACCGTGTTATAAATATAGAGATAATATTTGTAAAATGTTTCATATATGGTAGGTGCCTAGTGAATGGTAACTATCAATTTAGGTTGTTATAATAAGTTATTGAAGAGTGAGCTTTATTGGAAAAGTGACTTCTATATTTTACGCATGTGGGATATTGAAGTGGTAAATTTATCACTAATTTACATACTTTTGACACTTGCTTCCTGCAGTATGTTAAAATATTGACATAAGTAGATAATTCATCTCCTAAATCTAAGAGAGAATGTTGTCCTGATCAGTCGAGTGATATACCATAATTCATCTGACATTTAAAATGTCAGTTTGATTGAGAAATGAGAGTCCTGGGCAAATGAATATGATTTCTATGGAGTTTGGTTTGTGCACAGAAGAAGTGAGTGATGACTGAGTTCCAGAAACTGCATAGAACAGGAACAGGCCAATTCATTGAATTCCTGGGGCACCAAGTTTGAGCAGCTGTGTGTGTGTCTATGGGTGGGGGTTGGCCAGGCTGCTTTGGTCACCAACAGTTGTGTTTCATAACAGGTAATAGGTAGGTAATCTGATAGTTGAGAGAGGTTGATGAAAGCCTTGGACTTTGAGGTATTAGGGGAGCATGAATACATAGAGCAAAGTGTCCATTTTTATAGCACAACTTTTCATTCCAAGCATGACCAATAGAGGGTGAGAATGGTGGTCTAGGAAGGAAGTCAAAAGAACTCTTCCCAGGTTAGGAGTTCAAGCCTCAGAGGACAGAAGAGGAAATAAACTTATTGGAATATAAGGCAGAGAATGAGTCCTAATGACCCAAGCAAAAACTGGGCTAGAACCCAGAGCTACAGCAGGTTTCTGATGAGGGCGCCCTACTGGGCATCTGATTTCAGGCTCACTAAATCCCTCGGGTTCCTCAGGTCGACACCCTAAGCTTAAAGGCTGGGGAGCTGCAGGATACATGAGATAAGCAAATAACTAATGTACTATAGAGCATTTAAAATGTGAAATAAACATATAATATTCTGTGTGTAAATCCAAGCATTGCGAGTGGTCAGCACAGAAATACCCAGGTGGTCCTTTTGTATGAAGGCAAAAGGTAACGACTTTTTATTATCATGGTAATGGTTGATCTAAATGAGTTACATTTGATTTCTGTGAACCTTTAGAACATTTTAAATGTGAAATAAATGTACGGTATTCTCCATGTAAATCCGAACATTGTGAGTGGTCAGCAAAGAAATACATAGGCCATTATTTTGTGCAAGGTCAGAAGGTAATGAGTTTTTATTATCATGGTGATGCTTGATCTCAATGAGTTACATTTGATTTCTATGAACTTTTAGAGCTTTCTACCTCAACATGACCTCTCTGTCCAGCAAATCCATACCTATTTACCCTTTGGCCTCTCTCTACTTTTATCAGCTAGGCACGGCTTTTCATTCAATAAATACAGTTTGCTTTCCTGCTAAGTTAGATGTCGGAGTGGGAGGTTGAGTTGAAAATTGAGAGAATGATAAGAGCCATTTTATAGAGGACTGCATTACCATATGTACTGGGTTGAAAAGTGCACCCCCAAAATTCATGTCCTTCTTGGAACTTCAAAAATGTGATCTTGTTTGGAAAGAGGGTTGTTGCCGATGTCATTACTTAAGGTGGTATTATACTGGTCCCTTCATGCAACATGACTAGTGTCCTTATAAGAGGAGAAGACATACAGAGAAGGAGCCAGAGGGAGAATGATGTGTGAAACAAAGGCAGAAACATGAGTGATGTGTCTACAAGCCAAGGAACGCCAAGAAACTCCACTCATTGCTCGTTATACTGGAAGCTAAAGGAAAGGCATGAACAGGTTCTCTGCTAAAGCGGCCACCGATCATGGCCTTCCCAACAGACCAAAATCTTCATTCTGTTTTTGTGGATGCCAGAACTACGAGAGAATAAGTTTCTGCTGTTTTAATTATATAGTTTGTTACAGCAACCCCCACAAACGAATACACCATGGAAAGAAATTTAAATATTAATTTACTTATAATAAAATTTTAATTGCCAGAGCTACTTTCCCATTGGCTGTCACTTATATGTCTCTTTCATCATATAACATGTCATTACAGTAATAACATCAAAAGACTTCAAAAAGGAAGGAATAATTCTTTGAAGGTATCCAAAAGCTCTGATTTGTGGATCAGGCTAATACCACTAAGACATTTGATTGTTCCTCACAATACCTCCTCGCACTTAGAGAAGTGCATCATCTCACTATGTTTCTTACTGTATATTTGGTGAGTTACACTTTGGCCTGAAAGAGACAGATTAAGGTATATTTAGATATACTGTAGGGGAATCATAAATGACCCCAAATAGCTGCAGCAATTTTGAGAAAGAAGAACAAAGTTGGAGGGATCACGATGTCTGACATCAAACTATATCATAAGGCCACTGTAATCAAAACAGTGTGGTACTAGCATAAGAACAGACACATAGATCAACGGAACAGAGTAGAGAGCCCAGAAATAAACCCATGTCTCTGTGGTCAATTAATATTCGACAAAAGGGGCAGAATCATAAAATAGAGTAAAAATAGCCTCTTCAACAAATGGTGTCTGGACAGCTACACGCAAAAAAAAATGAAATTCAACCACCAACTTACACCAACACAAAAATAAACTCAAGATTGTTAAAAGACTTAAATATAAGTCACAACACCATGAAAGTCCTAGAGGAGAACATAGGCAAGAAAATCTCAGATATTCCACATACTGATTTTTCACCAATATGTCCCCTAGAGCAAGGGCCATAAAGCAAAGAATAAACAAATGGAACTTCATCAAAGTAAGAAGCTTTTGCACAGTGAAAGAAAACATCAGCAAAATGAAAGGGAACCAACCGTATGGGAAAATATATTTGCCAGTGATACCGCGGACAAGGGTTTGGTCTCCAAAATACATAAAGAACTCACAGGACTCCACTCCAGGAAGACAAACAATCCAATTAAAAAATGGGCAAAGGACGTGAACAGGCACTTGTTCAAGGAGGACATACCGAAGATCCAGAGGTATATGAAAGGATGTTCAGCATCACTACCCATCAGAGAGATGGAAATTAAAACCACAATGAGATACTTCACACGAGTCAGAATGACCATGATAAACAAATCAACAAACAACAAGTACTGGCGAGGATGTGGAGAAACGGGAATCCCAGTACTCTGTTGGTGAGAATGCAGACTGGTGCAGCCACTGTGGAAAGGAGTTTGGAATTTCCTCAAAAAACTAAAAATGGAACTGTCTTTTGACCCAGAAATTCCACTGCTGGGGTTATACCCTAATTATACTGAAACACCAATTCAAAAGAACCTAAGCACCCCAGTGTTCATAGCAGCCCATTTTACAATAGCCAAGAATTGGAAGCAACCTAAGTGCCCAAAGGTCAATGAGTGGATCAAAAAACTGTGGTACATTTACACAATGGAATGCTATGCAGCAGAAAGAAACAAGGAACTCCTACCCTTAGCAACAGCATGGATGGAACTGAAGAGCATTATACCAAGTGAAATAAGCCAGGTGGTGAAAGACAGAAACCATATGATCTCACCTATAAGTGGAATCTAATCAACAAAACAAAGAAGCAAGCAAAATATAACCAGCAACATTGAAATAAAAAAGAAACTGACAGTAACCAGAGGGGAAAAGGGAGGGGGATGACAGGGAAAGGAAGGCAAGGGTCACCAAGGAACATGCATAAAGGACCCATGGACAAAGCCAAATGGGGGAAGGATAGAGGGTGGGAGGTGGGGAGGGGTTGGGCTGGGGAAAGTGGTGGCCAGAAAATGTTGACATGGGTGTGATGGGATGGGTGCAGGGTAGATGGGAGAAAGGGGAGAAAAAAATGAGACAACTGTAATTGCATAATCAATAAAATATACAAAAAATAAGATATAATGTAGGGAAAAATAGGTACGTGCTAAATACAGAAATGAAAATACACAGAGAATTACCTATCACCAAATGATATTTTTTGTATTTATTGATCTTAAAATATCCATCCTTCCCTTCCCTTAAAAAAAAATCAGTTTGTTTTATTGATCTTTAATGTATTATCTTCCACAATTAATCTTTGTGCCATTGTTTAAGGTTAAATGCAACCCTTTTATAATCCAGCTTAGCATATACCATATGCATGGAAGTTCTATTAAACTCATTAAAGACAGTACCCTATTTTTTTTTCATTTTTGAGTTACCAAAGCTCTAAAATATCTGAACCCTGGAGGAGCTGTTTCTTGACATGGGAAGTCTTAGTCACCAGAGCATGTACTCTGACATTTATGTAAGTATACTCCTTAAGTGTTCTGCCCATTAGAAAAAACTTCCATTTAATAAAGAGCATGAAAAGAAATGGCCTCCTCTTCCACTGAGGCTCAGATGGACAGTTTTTTTTTTGAATTTTAGGAAATGAGAAGAGATTCGTTTTAGTTTGATATGTCTATAAATTATTTGCCTTCTAAACATAACGGGCACTGGCTGTCAAATTTATCATTCATTGTAACTCCTTTGGTTAAGTCCTGAGATTGCAGAAGACCTCGTATAGAAAGGGAAACAAATAAAAATATTAAATTATTTGGCCACTGGTAATTAACCATTCTTTGCAAATTTGTAGTATATTCTCATGTTTATTTACCCGGGATTTAATTGATGTTACACAGAGGCCGAAAGGCCTGGAGGACAGCATTCATTCCAAGAGGCTACATTTCTTTAAGGGCTGAGCTTCCTGTGGTGGTATCTGGATTATACATGCTTACAAACATAGTCCATTTCCAAATTGCAACAAAGATTGTTATCGTGAAGATTATTAATAGCTTGAGTCAACTGAAGGGGAAGGCTCAAAACAAACACAAGATCTTTGCTCTCCAAATTATAAAGGCGTTTATTTTTCAGAAAAGGAAAGAGAGGTATTACTATCATTAACGTAATAAAAAAGTGGAAATTATTGTTACTGACCCTAAAACTGGGTAGAGATATGTGAAACTATGGGGAGAGTTTTTATTTTAGAAAATAAACAGAAATCAAAGTCAGGTTTTTACAGTTTGTATTTATTTATTTTTAGAGTGCAGGAAAGGGAGGGAGAAAAAGAGGAAACATTGATGTGTGAAACATCGATCAGTTGCCTCACGCACAGCCTCAGTTGGGGACCAGTCCCGCAACCCAGGCATGTGCCCTGACCGGGAATCAAACCAGCGCCCTTTCACTTTGTGGGATGACATTCAACCAGTTGAGCTACACTGGTCAAGGCCAAAGTCTGTTTTTGAGTTGTATTTCTGGAATAAGGGCATGATATAAAATCGGGCCATGTCTCTGATAATTTTGTTAAATTAGATGAAAAAATTCACGTGGACAAAAATATATAATTAAATATCTTAACATAAGAATGTCATCGTTTTCACTCTCTTGTGGTAAGTGAAAGGTTAGGGAAGATATCCTTTTAAACTGTATATAAGCAATTCCAATATCTTCTTAGAAATGAATAATGGATTGTAATATGGGTTTGTCTTTGACCGTATCCTAAGCGGTTTATAAGGAACAAATAGAAACACAGCGAAACTTCCTACAAAGAAAAGTCGGTGTAATTGGCAGCAAGATTTAAGGGGGAGAAATACAGCCGGGGAAAACGTATTTCTGAAAGTTGTTTTTTTTTTCCTTCTCAAGTTACTAATGCTCAAAGGAAACCTAACTTTTTAAAAAGATAGAATGCTTGAAAGAAATAGATTGAATGAAAATAACACAACTGCTATTTAGGCAAGTTCTTGGCTAGAGCTTTAGAAATAAACTAACCAGGAGGGGTAAGTACATCAAGATTACCTTTTCCTTTTTATCAATTAGACGCATTGTTTGCATCATATGACCTACTTAGTACTCAAGAGTTTTGTGCCTTTTTGCAGCTCTTTTTCATCTATTAAAAGTGAACGAAATTACCTATGCTACCTTTTCGAGATTCCTGTGGATATAAATAATCAAGACTATAGATGGGTCTTGCCCAAGGCAAAACTGATGGACTGAATTGAGTATTAATGTATCACACAGCTTTTACCAAAATCCCTTTAAATGCCAAATTTTTTACTGTATTTTTAATCATATTATATATTTTAATTTTAAATACTTCTTTAAAATATTTTTAAATTTATTTTTAGAGAGAGGGTGAGGGAAGGAGAAAGAGAGAGAGAGAAACATCAATGTGTGGTTGCCTCTAACGCACGCCCCACTGGGGACCTGACCCTCAACCCAGACATGTGCCCTGACTGGGAATCGAACCAATGACTCTTTGGTTTTCAGGCTAGTGCTCAACGCACTGAGCCACTCCCGTCAGTGTTAAAGTTTAAATACTTTTTAAGGAATATTTCCATTAGTTCAATTCAAGTTTTTCTATTTTTTACAGTTTCAGATTTTTTTAGTCTGTAGTATTGTAGTCCTTTTTAAAAAATTATATGACTTTAAGGTAGTAAATAATAGCAGAGGTAGTGTCTCTTGTGGGAAAGTCAGTCATTTTGGCCACATACGCTCTTCTGTGAAATATAAATGATTTATAATCAAAAAGGTTTATATCTGAATTAACTGTACATAATGAATGCAATACTGTCTACATTTGTTAGTTGAAACAATATAGAACTAATTTTAAAAACTGCTAAAATTATTCCCTTGTTGTAGTGCAGATTTTTATAATGTACTACCTTCTGTCTTCTCGATAGTGTTGTTTTTTAATTTTCAGTAATTTCTAAATTATACACTAATGTTTTTTCTTTACATTTGCTTTAAGTGACTATATATTTGAGGGAAGGAAAGAGAGTAGATTTTCTGATGAGTTATGATAGTAATGTGGTTGCTGGGTGAAGCAGCTTTTAACATTTGAAATGACCTTAAAATGACAATATGTTTCGTAGAAATACCCTCTTTGTGTTGTAAGAGTATATTGTAGTGGTTTTCTGCATGTGAACTTACCTCTTTCCTACAGAGAATTTCTAAGTAACTGGTATATTCCACATATAAAAATTTTCAGTGGGCTTCCATATAATTTAATATAGATATGTATATTCTCTGTGTATTTTCATTTCTCTATTTAGCAGGTACCAATTTTTCCACAGTACATATTCGTATATGTATATGTATATGCATATGTATATGTGTCTATCTATCTTTCTATTTATTGTCTGTCCAGAATGTATCTAACCGTGTAATATGAAAAATAGAGACATTTATTGAAGAAGATACAAGATACATTGTACATAGGACAAGAAGCATTGTACATAGGACCATGAGGCCTCAGTCCCCTTCAGAGTACGTACCTTGGGAACTCACACAGTTCTCCCAGTCGCCATCAGCTGCCCCATAGTATTTTCCTGAATCTCATTGATGGTCTGCAATCTATTGTGTTTCGAAGGTGATTTTAGTTTTGGGAAAAGCCAGAAGTCGCAGGGTGCCAAATCTGGCTGTAAGGGGGCTGAGTCACCTGGGTGATTTGATGTTTCGCCAGAAAACTCGGCACGAGACATGGTGCATGAGTAGGCAAGTTGTCGTGATGAAGCTGCCAATCACCAGTTGCCCATAGCTATGGCCTTCTGAATCATCCGAATAGTTTCCACAGAGGAATGTTCAAGCTTCATGCAAAATTTGATGCAAATTCATTGCTCTACTTGCCCAGTCATTTTGAATGTAATGGCCACACAGTACACACGCTCCCTCAACAGCGTCTACCACCCCCACTGACTAGTACATTGAAGTCATTGTTCATGCATGTGCATTCCAGTCTACTCGCCTTGGCTGCCAGGTTACATCTATGTCACACAAACCATTCTCATTAAATTAACAATGGCTGGACTTTTTACTGGCAAACTTCATATATATTAAATGAAAAATGCAGCATTTCCTGAGGAAAAAAATCCATCATAACCCCCTGTGTAGCTCTCAACACAGTACTATCATTTTCTCAGCAGTAAAATAGAATAACTAATAACCCTATAATCCCCTACTTAAGTTTTCTAAGTCCAATAATAATACTTTTTAAAATTCCATGTGAATGCAAAGACCATATAATGAGTAGTATAGCAAATCTATGTGATTACTTTTTATAAAATTGTGTTAATTTTTTGATAACTTTAAAGCATGGTATTTGTTAAAAGAAAATACATTCAATTGAGGGTTATTGATTTCGTTCTATCCCTCATCACCTCTTTTAAGATAATAATTCATTTCAGAAAAGTAAAAATAGTGATAGCTCGCTACTCTGTTAGGTCTTAATATGGACCACATCCAATGCAGAACTTTGTTTGGGTTTTTCTTATTTAATGGAAGCACACTATAAGGGAAGTCTTACCAAGTTTCTTTTATTGGTTAGTCAATTGAGGTTCATAAAAATTGAGTAATTTGCTTAAGATCAAAGTTAAGCAATAGAGCTAGATTTTAATCCAGACAGGCTTTATATCTAAGTCACAAAACCATAAGCTGCCTGAGGACAGAGACCATGACTTGGGTCTCTAGCATCTAGGTATCTCCCACATGCAAATAAAATCTCCTACTCAGTACTAAGATTTCGTGGATATTTTGAATTATTTTATGCCTTTTCCAGGCATAAAGAAAATACATTCTGGAATCTTAATAACAAATACAAGGATTCACCTCCTTAAGTAGGATAAAAATCAGCAGCAATATTCAGTAAAAATACATTATGAAAAAAATTCAGTTAGCAGCCGAAATGTATGAGATATTTGGAGATGCAAGTAAAAATGAAATGTATACTTTTTGACTTATACTTGTCGATTCCAGCATTCAAATCCAACTGACTCCAGTGACTTATAATACCATACATTTCAGATGGCAAAAATCTTTGGGCTACATAGGACAGTGTAGCTGAAAAAAAAAATTGACTCTGTACTCATATAGTAGTCCTTTGTCCATCCCTTGAGAAATACACGAAAGCTTTATCCTGGCCCATTGGAACTCCATGACAGAGGGCAGCATAACCCAGAAAAGCATGTTGACCTCACCCTGTCACTGTCCTTGCATACAACCTCATGTTCTTATTTAATGGTCTGGAGTAAAGCTTTAGTGGTTTTCTTTTCTTTTTTTTTCTACTTTTATATTATTTCCTAAAATTGTGCTTCAAAATGACCTATTCTTTTGTGGTTCGCTTCAGAGTGGAAGCCTTGTTATTCCCCATAATCAGGACAGTAATAGTTTGGCATGTTAATAAATGATGTATGCTGGGAGGATATAAGTGCAAGGAAAATTAAAAGTAGAGTGCAGGGGTTCAAGCTCAAGGAAGACAGTATGAAAGAAGGTGTCATGATGGATCTCACTGAACAGGTGAGATTTGAACAAAACTTGAAGCCAACTGGATGTTTGCATGGCAGCTGTTGTAGGTAAACTACTAAATGAAAAGACGTTCTACGGTGGAAGTGTGCTTGGCATGTTCAAGGAAGAGCAATGAGGACTGTGGTTTTTAGAAATCAGAACGTAGTAGTCCGTTATACAATTAAGGGAGGTTAGGGTGTAGAATAGAGACTTGTTCATTTTGGGTTCTGCGCAGTGGAGAAAGAACATAGAGGCATTTCTAAAACAATTTACGAAGAGATTTCTTTAATAGTTTTATAATAGTCCTTATAGGAAGGCCTTCTTTTTTTCTTAAGCTCACTCTTACTCATTTTTTCCCCCACAAATTCAGTTGGGTTTAATATCAAGAACGCATCTCTTTATTTTATACTCATGTCATCCAATTATGTAGTATATAATTATATTATGTTGTTACATAGATAAGAATGGGAACAATCAAAATTTCCTCTTAGTAAGCATGTGTTCTTGTTATCTATTGCTATATAACAAATTAGTCCAAACTTAGTTGCTTAAAACATCAGTAACTTTTTTTAATTTTATTTTTCAATTACGTTTGACCCTCAATATCATTCGGTATTAGTTTCAGGTGTACAACATAGCAGTTAGACAATCATATACTTTACAAAGTGGCCCCCCAGATATTTCCAGTACCCACCTGGCACCATAGATTGTTATTACACTATTATTGACTATATTTCCTATGCCATAGTTTATATCCCCATGACTACTTTGTACCTACCTATCTGTATTTCTCAGTCCCTCCATCTTGTTCACACAGTCACCCAAATCCCCTCCTCTCTGGCCACCATCAGTCCAGCAGTCGCTTTTTATCTTAAGTTTCTATGGGTCATGAATTTGGGCATGGGTTAACTGGGTGATTTTTCTACTCCATGCTGTGTCAACTCTGATCAATCATTGGTACTCAGCTGTCAGAGGGCTTGCTAAGAGAACCCAAGACAGCTCAAGTCACATCACATGTCTTCGCTTTGGTAGGGATGATTGGAAGATTTGGCTTCCCTAAATCAACTGACTTAGTGCCTGCATGGGGTCTCTCTGGCATGGTAGACTTAGGCAAGATGAGCTTGTCACATGGGAGCTTAGGGTCCACGAGCAAATGATACAAAAGACAGGAAGCGTAAATTTTCAGCCTGTTAATGCCTGACCCTGGAAAATGGAAAATCTCTTCTACTACGTTGTATTAGTTAAAGCAGTCACAGAGCCCACCCTTATTTAAAAAAAAAGGAACAAAAGCTTCACTTCTTTAGTAAGAGGAGGGTAAAAAAAATTACAGGAAAGCATACAATTCATCTCTAATGGAGAGTAGCTTTCTGGTTTAGCTCTTTCAGCAGATCATCTTGATCCATCAGGAAACCTAACAGAGTTTTGGTTATCCCAAAAGTTCAGGGAAATGGAGGCCTATTAAGACAGATTCTATTGTAATTTAATTTATTCTCTTTGTTTCACATTATCCTAATTTTTATTTATCACTCGTGTTTCTGGCCGAACATTTACAATCATAAAGGTGTAGTATAACATACAGGAATGAATATTCAACCAAACATAGCATAATTATGAACACATTTACTTTAATATCTAGAAAGCATGTTCTTTTCATCTATTCTCTAACTTCTAAACAAAACCCATCACTTTTAAATTTTAATTTTACTATATTTTTAGGTTTTTAATACTTTTCTGATATGAAGTATTCCCAGACTGGGATGCTTGTGTAGATTATATGCTGTAATAAATCATTTTGAAAAATATGGGCAGTCAGGTGTTGAAGATTCTATTCCTGCTTAAGCCCTAAGAAATATTAACCATCTTCCCACCGGCTTTTTAGCACATCTGCTCCATTTAGAACTATGGCAGGGAGGTGTGTAAGATTGAATTGATTGTCTCTCTCGGAGTTTACTATGCTCCTTTCAAAATTGTGTTTTTCAGTAAAGGCAATTGCTCCTTGAGCAGTACTGCTTGTTCCTTACCCAGTAATTATCAGACAGCCATTTAAAGTTGAAATGGTAATCAAACCAATGAAAGGCCAAGATTAGCTGTATTCCTTCCTAATTTCTAGTGGAGAGATTCATCTGAATATCTATAAAGGGTTGTGCAATGGATTCTGTGGCAGATGCAGTAAAACAAGTGTAATACAGACTTTGAAAATACAACTTTGAATTTCAGTTTGAATTTGAAGTCTGACTTGTATAACTTTTACAATTTAATTACAGGAGTCGGATGATCCTGAAGGATCATTCGAGTTATGAACAGACTATAAGGATTTGGGTTTTATTACGGAAAGAAAAATCTATTTTAAATGGTAAAATTTATACTTTCTGCCCATCAGAAATTACTGGTTGATGCTTCTATTAAAATTAAGATCTAAGTATGTAATGACACTTGAGACCAATTCTCATTTAAGGAATGGCATACTGAATGACAGGTTGTGAGGTATAAAGAGATAATTGCATGCCTAGAAGGTGTGGGGAATCATATGAACAAAGGCCAGGAATGTCCAGAGACCAAAATTCAGAGTCATTTCAAATATTACTCCCTGGTGTGTGTTATTCTACTTAAAAAGTACATACTTCTCAGTTGTGTTAGACCCCAAAAAGTACACTTAAATTAGTGCTTTCATAATTTTTAAAAATGTATTTAAACATTTATCAACCCAACAAATTTATGCAATGCATAATTATAAATATTATCAGGGCAGTTGAATAGGGGAATGTGCCAAACAACATTCAGGACCTTCCCTTTGAAATAATCTGATTTCTAGCAGAACGAAGTGCATGTTACAGATCAGAGAAATGTAATGTTATATCAAATAATCAAGTGTTTATTTACAATGCATTTTAATATCCCTATATATTTAAAATAAGGCTTTGTCTATGGGTCCTTTATACACGTTCCTTGATGACCCTTCCCCTTTTGAGGGTGGGAGTTGGGGATGGGTGGACAGGGAAAAGTGGTGGCAGGGAAAATGGAGACAACTGTACTTGAACAACAATAAAAAAAATTTTATTTAAATCAAAATGCAACTCCCTCTCACTAGTCCTGGTTTCGATATGGACCACAGTATTTCACAACAGACAACCAGGGAAATAGCGAATATGAGAAAGGAAAGAGGAAAGATGAACATTTTAAGTTTCATTAATTTGTGTTCAGTGAAATAATAAACCTGCCATGCCCTCCCCTCGAATCCTTACTCATCTAAGGATAGATGTGCTTCTGTGGGTGGAACTAATGTTAATTATCTATACCCAAATACCCTTAGCAGAGGCTGCTTTGAGCACCCTACTCTACTGCCAAAACAGTAACAGGTGATGACAAAACAAGTGTAACTTACCAATTCACAATTATACCTATGATCGGAAACTGGGTTGTAATCCTGGCTCCTACATTTTTAAATTGTGGTCCCGAGATTTTCTTTCACTTTTTTTAAAAAAGATTTTATTTATTTTATTTTTAGACAGGGGAAGGGAGGGAGAAAGAGAGGGCAAGAAACATCAATGTGTGGCTGCCTCTCACACGTCCCCCACCGGGGACCTGCCCTGCAACCCAGGCCTGTGCCCTGACTGGAGAATCGAACCAGTGACCCCCTGGGTCGCAGGCCGATGCTCAGTCCACTGAGCCACACCAGCCAGGCATGGAGGTTTCTCTCTTTTTTTAATTATTTATTTTTAAATTTTATTTTAAAATCACAGTTTACATTCAATATTATTTTGTATTAGTTTCAGGTGTATATCATAGTGGTTAGACAATCACATATTTTAAAAAGTGATCCCCCAATATTTCCAGTACCCACCTGGGACTGGAGTTTCTTAAACACATGTGCCATAGTTTTTCCATGGGTATTTGTAGGACATTAATAGTGCCTACCCTCTCCATTTGCTCTAAGGATTACATGAGGTGCAGTGGTCCCCAACCTTTTCGGCACCGGGGACCGTTTTCTTGGAAGACAATTTTTCCACGGGGTGGGGTTGGGGGCGGACAGGAGCCCAGAGCTCAGACCTTAATACCAGCAAAGGTTTGCTCGCTCACCCACTGCTCACCTCCTGCTGTGCGGCCAGCCAGGTTCCTCACAGGCCACACACCTGTACCAGTCCGCGGCTGGGGGTTGGGGACCCCTGAGCTAGAGCATGAAAAGTGCTTCGTGAAGAAACAGCCCAGTTAAAACATGGGCCAAAGACCTTAATAGACAACCACCAAAGGAGATATGCAGGTGACAAATAAGCATATGAAAAGATGCTTATCATTTGTCATCAGGGAGATGCAAATTAAAACAACGCTGAGATACCACTATGCACCTATTACAATGGCCAAAATCTAAAGCACCCAATGCTGGTGAGGATATGGAGTGACAGGAACTCTCATTCACTGCTGCTGGGAATGCAAAATGGTACATCCAGATTGGAAGATTGGTGATGTCTTACAAAACGTACTCTTAGCGTACAGTCCAGAAATTACACTCCTTGGTGTTTATCGAAAGGAACTGAAATCTTATGCCCAATCCATAGGGAAAGCTGAACACAAATGTTTATAGCAGTTTGACTGATACTTGCCAAACTTGGAAGCAATCGAGATGTCCCTCAGTGAGTGAATGGATCAGCTGTGGTACATCCAGATAATGGAATATTATTCAGCGTTAAAATGAAATGAACTATCAAGCCATGTAAAGGCCAGGGAGAATCTTAAATGCATAGTACTAAGTCAAAGAGGCCCCTCTTGAAAAGGCTATGTACTGAATCATTTCAGCTATATGACATTCCAGAAAAGGCAAACCTATGGAGACTGCAGAGATCATAGGCTGCCAGAGGTCAGGGAAGAAGAGGATTTTGGGGCAGTGGAGCCACTCTGGGTGATGCTGTAATGGTGGGTTCATGTCATAAATGTAAACAACAAGAGTAAATTGTAATATGAACTCTGGACTTAGAATGCAAGCTCGTTGATAGTAACAGATATGCCGCTGTGGTGAGGAATTTGATAAGGGGGACCATGCTTGTGTAGACACAGGGCACATATAGGAAATCTCTGTACTTTCAGCTTAATTTGCTGTGAAATTAAAACTCAAGTTTAAAAAAATAAAATGAAGTCTATTAAAAGACTTTAAAAGACTTAGATTATACTCTATTAAATTTTTAGAAGGTTTTTAATATGCATTTGTTCCCTTTACCTCCTGTTGCTTATATTTTCGGAGTTATTTTTGTCATAAATGAGTGCTGAGTTTATGAAACGACTTTTTTGTGTGACTAAAATAAGTGCTTTGTTAGGCTGGTGACCGTGAGTTAGCATTCAGTACACATCAGATATTTTATTATTAACACGTTAATACTCTCAATTTATGAAATCTTAAAAGTCATGAGATTTATATGATATATCTAAAGGGGGAAAATCAGTACAGACAGAAGGTAAATTAGTAGCTTCTTTGGTCTAGTGAGACAAAAGAATGGAAAATGACTGCTAATAGGTATGAGGTTTCTCTTTCAAATTAATGAAAATGTTTTATATTAGTGGTGACAGTTGTGCAACTCTGGGAATGCAACCCACTGAATTGTATACTTGAGAAGAGTGAGTTTCATGGTATGTCAATTCTGTCTCAATGAAAATGTTATAAAATTTAAATGAGAAGGATAGAGAGGCAAGTGTACTTTAGAATATGTTTTTTATTTATTTATAAAACACCTACTATGTGTTCAACATCCTCTCTACAATGCAGTATATATAATATATTATATACGATATAATAGTAACCTGCCATACTTTATATTATTGGTATATGATTTCTCAATGAACAAGACATTATAAATAAACAAAAAAAATCAGATAATAAGTGCTTCACTGAGGATAAAATGAGTTGAGACAGTGAGTGATTGGGTGGTTACTCTAGATTCAGAAGTGAAGAAAAGCGTTGCTGAGGGAGGTATGTCAGCTGAGATATGATTGTCTAGATGAACCAGTCACGTAAAGACTGGAGAAGAACATTCCAAGAGGAAAGAGTAGCTAGTACAAAGATTAAAAAACATGGCTGCCTTTCTGTGTTTCAGGAGGCCATGAAATATGGTGACAAATGGGGCGGAGGCTGGGGGCTAGGGTCACAGCTGGCAAGTTCACTGGGAAGGAGCCTGTCCAAGTTTTCTCATATATGAAATGAACGATGATATATAACATGGAAAATTGCTGTAATGTTTTTAAAAACACACGAATGATACTCAGTATATTATCTAACACATGGTTGGAAGTAAATAAATATTATTCCTCTATTAACCTGTCAATTACATATAGACTGGCCCGATCATGGGTGTGGGAAACGGACAACAGATTTAACATGGTGACGGTGGTACTTTGCAGCTTCAATAAAACCCACTCTTTCCTAATCTGTGAGAAAAGAAATGGTGAGTTTTCCAGGAGTAACAAGGAGTTTGTTTAATAGAAAACAAATTGTTAACACCTTCATCATTTCTTTTAGATTTAAACCTTGGGATATCAGATTTTTTAAAATTTCAATAATATAGCTTATTGAACCCCATATATCCACAAAACTATCACTTTGATATGTTATTAACATAAAAATTATTAGTGATATTTTACATTTTTGCTTTGGGGTGCATTAAGTCTTTTTTAAAACAATTTTAATTTTTATTACCATTTAGTCCCCTTATATCACCCCCCTTGCAGTCACTACACTGTTGTCCATGTCCATGAGTCATTTTTCCTTTTTGCTCAGTCGCTCCACCACGTAACAACCCCCCTGCCCCAACTAGCTGTCAACCTGCTCTTCATCTATGAGTCTGTCCCCATTTCCCTTGTTAGTTCAGTTTGGTCATTAGATCCCACACATGAGTGAAATCATATGGTATTTGTCTTTCTCTGACTGGCTTATTTCACTTAGCATAATGTTCTCCAGGTCCATCCATACTGTCGCAAAGGGTAAAACTTTCTTCCTTTTTATGGCTGAGTAGAATTTCATTGTGTGCATATCCCCTAGTTGTTTTATCTACTCATCTATTAATGGACACTTGCGCTGCTTCCTTATCTTGGCAATTGCAAATAACACTGCCATGAGCATAGGGGTGCTATGTTCTTTCAAATTAGTATTTTGGATTCTTTAGGATATATTCCCAGAAGTGGGATCGCTGGGTCAAAAGGCAGGACCATTTTTAATTTTTTAAGCTAACTCTGTACTGCTATCCACAGTGGCTGCACCAGTCTGCATTCCCACCAACAGTGCACGAGGGTTCCCGTTTCTCCACAACCTCACCGGCACTTGTTTGTTCATTTATTGATGATGGCCATTCTGACAGGTGTGAGATGGTATCTCGCTGTGGTTTTAATTTGCATTTCTCTGATGATTAATGATGTTGAACATCTTTTCATATGTCTATTGGCCATCTGTAAATGCAGAAAGGACCTGAACAGATTTTTTTTTCCTAGTCTTCATATTAATTTGTTTTGGTTTCAGATTACATTTCCTTGCTGACTTTTTAAAGCTGGTATTAAAGAAGTGCTTTGTAAGGCTGCTGACCCTGACTGTACCAAGTTACATGGAGTTAACACTGAAAAAAGGAACTTCTATCATTTGGTTAATTTTCTAAGAGGCTATATATCTATATATAGATCATGGATATAGACAAAATATGAGATACTATATAAAAGAGAAATATCAAAGACATTTTCTCCTTTATTAAAACCATCAACAATAAAGACTGACAATAGTTTTCTTGCCAAGGCTATCATCAACCCGCTACTCCTAACATAAGGAATAAAAGGACTTCTGGCTTTCGGACAGCGTGTTTTATTATTCTCCAGCTATAGGAAGATAACATGCTGTATTCAGAAGAAGAAGCTTAGCATAAGCTTTGGGATAATCTAAATTTAAATTTTCACTCACTTTCTAGCAGTGTGACCTTAAATAAACTAGTTATTTAACCTTTCCAAAACTCAATTTCCTTATACGTGCAATTAGTATAATAATAATTACTTCAAAGGTGCCATAAGAAAAGTATTGAACACAATTTCTGTAATATCGAATAGCGATAATAACAGTTGTCACTGTCTTTCTTGGTATAAAATCATAATGTTAATGTCAAAAAAGTAATTCTAATTTGAAAACTATACTGTGTCTTAGCTAATATATATGAAAACATAAAGAAAAAAGAAGATACATATCTCTATTGAAATACTCAATTAACAAACATAGAAATATTTGTTTTGGTTTGTGAACCTAACTTTGATGATCATGATAATGAAAATAGTCACTCTGAAGGTTGCTTTTCTTGTGATTACCTTCTATTTATGTGCTTTGCCTCTGCTGATATTTTAAAATATTCCATAGCTTAACTACTTGGAAATGACTTTCATTTCATATGATGTTCCCAATATCATACTGACCATTTGATTCTGAATTCTTTAGAAAAGTGGGGGGCCCCTTCTCTTTCATTCAGTAACATTTGTGAGTTGACAACCATCAGGGCTATGCTGTAGTGTGCACCAGAGATGTGGAAGGATGCTGTTTAAATTAATACCAAAAATTTTCCTTTTATGTTCCCAACCTCATATTTATTGAAATGGACTAAATTTCAGACATCTAAGGATACAGGATTCAATTTATACTAATCGTTATGGTTAACTTAATTCCATTGACCTTATCTTTGAAAGGTGGCAAATTAAGGAGTGTACAGTGCACTTTCATTTCTTTGGGGGATGCTGTGAACTAGTAGGGGGTGCAGCCCAGGATGGCTATGAATGAGGCCCAACACAAAATCGCAAATTTGCTTAAAACATTCCGAGATTTTTTGTGATCATGTGTCAGAGTGGATTTACTGTGTGGCCCTAGACGACTCTTCTTCTTCCTGTGTGGCCCAGAGACATGAAAAGCTTAGACACCCCTGATAAAGGATTACTCCATGTTTGGTGGGAGGAGTGTCCAAGAATTAGTTATGTAATTAAAAAAAAAAAACTTCCCTTTGGTCTATCTGACACTAAATCTGTATGCTGTGCTAGATGACATTGGAGGATTAGGCACTGCTCAAGTCACTGCAATTCTGATTATTCAAAGTGGAAAAATGACTAGTGGGTATTTTCGCTGATTTAAAGGCCTAAATTTACATTTCCTGGTGAGATTTCATTTTCATGGAAGTATTATTTAAGAATCATTTAGGCATTTCAGCTTGAGAAGTTTATGTTCTTGCTATAAAAATGTGTGCACGTGGGTGTGCAAATTTGTCTACATGAGATTTTTCGATACTGGTATTGGAGAATTAAAAGTTGTGTGTTCATGGCAATAAATTAATTTCCTGTGTTACAGGTCAGTTTTGGGGGTGTGCGCACTGCTTAAATGTCATTCACTGAATTGGTTTGGTCAGTTCACTGCTTGTGTATTTTGCTACCCTACAAAACATTTAGGTAGGCGTGGGTTTATGGAACCTACAATTTTTTTACATGGATGTGACTGCAAAGAAAGTAAAAGCAGGGCCATGCAACCTGTGAAGACTCTGATTCCTGGGTTTCTCTCCAGCCTCCTTTGTAAAGTTAGCACAGCTCCACCTCTGCAGTCATCCTGGATATCAGTTGAGTCTCTTTAACTTACTTGAAGCCCCCGTGACTTCTGAAAAGCCAGATAGTTTAAAATTTGTAACTGTCAATACTATATGGCCAATCTCCGTTTGTGTTTTTTATTCGTAGTATCAGTCTTGCGCCTTGAGTGCACAGGTCAGTCCTTTTGGTTCAGGCACTTGACAAGGCAGATATTTGGAAAGAATATCAGGAAAATGTAATCACTCATTTGAAATGTTTGACCAGAAGCGAGGTCGCACCGAGAATACTACTCAGGAGAACTGAGTCAGGCCTTGAGCTACTAAAATTTGCTGTACTTTGTAACTTAGGGCTGTATTCTGGACTCCAGTGGGTCTTTTAAGAAATCTTGCTGTTAATTTCACAGTAGATAGGCAAATGAGAAAACAGATGAAAACAGCCGTAGTATAAGAGGTAGCTTCATGGTGTATGCATTCTGGAGACCGGCTGACTGCTGGGTTTGAATCTCAGTACTGCTATTCAGTGACAGTGACCTTCAGCAAGTTACTTATGCCACTTTCTGTCCCTCTTTTTTTTTTAAATGAGTGATGGTAGTACTTACTTTTAGGTTTGTTGGGAAGATTTATATCACTTAAAGGGTGTACCACAAGCAGTGAGTATTGTACAGTATTTTACAATTATTATTATCATTACCTACAGAAAAAGATACCAGTATCTATAGATCAGTATCTCCAGTTACTGCTATCAGAAACCACTACCAAAGCAGAACTTGGTGTGGATATATTGGTTTTTGATCACAGCTAATTATTTTTTGTTTGTTTGTTTTTATTTGCCATGTTTTCTTAATTCCTGTTGGAAAACCTTTTGGGGTCACTTCTATTAGTGTTTGCAGGATAGCTGACTTATCTCAGGGGAAGTGCCTGTTAGCGGTATAGTACAATGGTTGTGTCAGGAAAATCTATTAAATGGAGCCCTGAGATAATTATATATCTATAATTGTCAATAAGGTATGTTTCTCGGGGGCAGGGTTGTATAAGTAAATGGATATAAAATATAGAGCACTAAAACTAGATGGGACCTTAAAAGCTATGTAGTCCAACCCCCTTATTTTATCGATGAGAAAACTGGGGCTCAGGAAATGGAGTGATTTGTCCAAGGTCATAATAGTTACTGTCTGAGTTGAAGAAAATATCCAAATGTCTACATAAATCCTAGGTTATTTCCACTAAAATTTTATGTCCAAATTAGTGCCTAAAAGATTCCATTTAAAAATAGCACTTTTTCTTCCTCCTAAACATCTTTGCACTATTCGAAAAACATAGAAAGCATGCCGGAAACCTCTCTCTTCTTCCCTTCTTAACCTCTGACTAAGACAAAAGCTCAAACTCCACACTCTCCCTTACAAAAAACAAACAAACAAACAAACTAAAATATTGGGACTAACATGCAAAATATTAGAAGCAAATTACGTACTTACCATATACACTGGTGATATGCTTGCTGGCCAAGGTCACTGCATAGCCATTAAACAACATGTCAGGACCCCATCCCAAGGCCTAATTAATGATATGAACTGACCTCTAACTCAGGAATGTATTCATGATGCTATCAGGACCAAGCAATAGCTCTTAACTATTGATAGCAAAAACATGATATATAAGGCTCTTGTTTTGCTCTTTGAAAAGTCAAACAGAACCCATTATCTCTTAAAGCTGATAGGCACATGAAAAAGCTGGGAGTCCAAAGGTCCCCATTCACACAAACTATATGCTTCCCTAATGGCTATTTATCTTCAAACTTGGACTAGACATTCTCTGTGGGAAAGAGGCCGCTTGTGATTTCATGAGTAAGCCAGAGAAACACAATGAGGGATGATCCTGTCCCTTTAGTTGTCAGCTTCCAAAATGAGGAACAAATAATAGCAGAGGGTTGAATGTGGCAGAAAGCAGAGGTGAGAAACGGAACGGTTAGATATGGGAAACATCAAAGAACAAGAAATAGCAACAAACCAATGCCAGAAGCCAGCAAGAAAAGGGGAAATGTTATGAGTAGCAGTAAAATTGCTGAAGAAGGGCTATAAAAAGAGGGGAATGCTCACAAAGGAGGCCTGGAAATGACAGTAATCCATTTCTGGATGAAAAGAAAGGGGAGCTTATTATCTTTCTCCAAGGCAAAAAAAAATACTTTTTTTTTTTTTTAACAATCAGTAAAACCACTAAGAAATGGTGGGGGAGAGAATAAAAATAGACATATACAGAAAAAGGTAACAAAGGCAATGAGCGGCGTCCCTATCGTTTAACTGGGTGAGTTGTGTTGATGTCTCCTGGGAATTCGGGATAAGCGAATGCTGTTGTTATAAGGACATCAGTTAACTGATTCCAAACAGACGTTTGGCTGTCAATAAATAGCTGAGTGATCAGGCCAAGTTACCTCTGTCCGATGCTTCTCGCTGTCAAACAGGAAATGGTAATATTTATTCCATCTAGCCCAAGGGACTTTATAAAGAGATACTGGGTCAAAGCATATATCAATGGGGGCAAAATAGCATAAGTGTTTAAGAACATAGTGGTTTAAAGGGCAGACCCAGAGTCGAGCCTCTGAGTTTGAAATCCAACAGCTTTTCATCTGATCTCTGTACTCTTGGGCAGGCCAGTTAACTCCTCTTTTCCTCACTTTCCTCTTCTGTAACATGGAATTAATTATAGCGCCTATGTCATAGGCTTGTCCTGAGGAGCGAGGCAACAAATGCGAGCCACTTACAACAGTACTTATCACGTATTTAGGGCGGTCTTGACTATTTTCATTGTGCTGACGTTTTGGAAATAAACCTTTTATGTGAATGTCACCCACTGTGTTCATCAACAGGGCTACACAGGAATTCGAATTACTGATGTCGATAAAAAAGGCCCATCTGAAGTCATTACCTTGTATTCCTTCCTTCATTTTTCTCTTCCTCCTGTCTATACTTTCCCAGTCCTGTTTCTCTTAGTCCATTGCAAAAGAAAGTCACTTTTTTTTGCCTCTTTTCCTTAGTACGTATTACTTGTCAAGCAATTATTGAGCGCTTCCTATATGCAGACAGTGCTAGAAATATAAAAAGGCATAGGCACATCACTTATATGTAAAATTGTAAGATAACATCTTAAAATGCTTTAAAAGATTAATATGAAGGACAAATACCATATGGTTTCACTTATATGTGGGATCTAAAAGAACGAAATAAACAGGCAGCACAGAAACAGACTCGGATACAGAGAACATTGTGAGCTTTGGTAAATAGGAGGGGAGTTGGGAGGAGGGGTAAATAAGGTGAAGGGATTGAGAAGTACAGATTGATAGTTACGGAATAGTCGCGGGGATGTAAAGTACAGCATAGGGAATATAGTCAATAATATCATAATAACTATGTGTGGTGTCACATAGGTACTAGACTTTTGGGGGTGATCACTTCATACATTATATAAAGGTCTAATCGTGTTTCATCACTGGGTTGTATACCTGAAACTAATATAATATTGCACGTCGACTGTAATCGAAAAATAAAAATTATTCTTAAAAGATTTGTTAAAGGTATAGGCACAATTTTTTTGCCCTGAAAGAAATATATCCAGCAAAAGGAAGGAACACATAAAAAAGTAATAATAAATGAGAATGCCATGGTAAATTTATGAACCACGTTATTTCACCTGGGCTTACTTGGCTGCTAAGGGTAGACCAAAAGTGCTAAAATAATGAGTTTCAATGCTGCTATATTACATCAAACTCTGTTACCTTGCATTTCACTTTTTAATTTGTGTTTTGCTAGGAAATCTTAGGGCTGCAATCTTACTTTTGCTCACTCCTCTCCTATCATCGTCCCCGACCACTTAAAAAACAACAACAACTTTTATTTTATGCTTAAATGCTTCTGGTGATGTTTTCTCAGTCACTCATCCTATTAGACTAAGAGTTCTTGTACTAAGTGAAAGTGGTTGAAAATCCTAGCTCACTTTGTCTAAATTTGTTTTCTCTTCCTACTGCCCCAGTTTATTCTGATGGTCTTGGGTAGGAACTGAAAAATCGCATTAATCTTACTTCTTATGACCTTTGAGGGAGGAGGAAGCAATCTCCCCCCATAGTCAATCAATTCCTATAAATGAGGTGACAGATTATATGAAAGACATTTCTATAGGGGTATATATTTTCCATAAGATATATATGTGTGTATATATATGTATGTGTGTGTATATTTACAATTTTAATAAGAAAATGGTTATTCTTAATGAAATACAGTATAGTTGGAGAACCATGTCTACTATTTTACAGGCAACATGCTGCTTCTGATGCTGGGAGCTCTTGTTTTTATCTCCCAAGCATGGGTCCTTTACTTATATATGCGTCTTACCTATTTAACCTCTAGTAAACATTTTGCATAGTGAAGAGGAAGCAGAATTTTGTTTTACAGTACAAAATAATACATGCTCGCTGTACAAAGTAGAATACAGAAAACACCATGAAAGTAGTAGTTGCCCATAATTTTACAGTTCAGGAATAACCAGTGTTAACTGTTTGCTACATGTATTTCTCATGAGAACCATATAATGAGAACTAACATTTATTGAGCATTTTATATGCACCAGCCAGTGTCAATGACTTTACATGTTAAATAGTACTATTTATGCATCACAACAATTTTATGATATAAGCGCTATTATTATACCATTTTAAAAATGGGGAAACAGTACATTAATAAGGTGCAATAACTCGTTAAGGATCACCGTGTCAGTAGGAAATGGAACCAGGGTTCTAAACCAGACAGTCAAGCTCATAACTACTGAAAAGTCATGCTTTTTTAATATTGTGTATACAATTTTGTAAACTGCTTAAATTTCCTTAATATATCATAGTTTTCCAATGTCTTTAACTTGTCCTTAAGAATGATTTTTTTTGACTGCCTGTAAATCTGTCAATTACATATACTAGGATTATTTAAATGCCTATTTGATAGATACTTAGTTTGCTTCCAATTTTTCACACTGGAAGTAATCTAGCCTATCTTGCAAAAAATCCGAGCATGTGTGCCAGTTTTCAGTGACTTTAATATTTATTTAAATAAGCAGGTATTGAACATCAGTGATGTACATACCATAGTCAATATTTGCTGTGCGATAACTATGTTATAGGAACAGTTCCAAGAGGCCCTAGGGACTAGAAGGGTGTAAAACCAGTCTTTCTAACCCTAAATATCTTTTAATCTAATGGACAGAGATCCGCTTAAAACAATGTGTTTCAGTAGAAGTCAGACTAGGGTGTTGAGGACTGAATGGCAGGTGATAAAATTTTGACAGTGGATGGGAACTGTGCAGTCAAGAGTTGTCGTTATAATAACCAGGATAGGTGATGTGAGGAAACTTGTGTTTTAGGAAGATATATATGATGCCATTATATACATGAGGATTTGCAAAGGCTGGAGCTCTTTCTACTTAACTGGATTTATTTCTAAGGATTTGGTGATGTTCAATACCATATATGACATTGTCCCTATATAGGAGCTGCAATGTATGGGTATGCCATTTGCCAGATGCTCGTTGTAAATAGAAGACTCAGTGCTGTCGGCTAACAGTCTCAGATAATCTTAAGGGGTTTAACAAATCGTTCTTACCGGGACTTAGAAGTACTGAAGCTTTGAATGTTCTAGGAAATTTCCAAATAATCTCAGGGCCAAGTGGTAAGCAGACCATTCTCTGAGACTGGATGTTCTGCACTATGTCTGTGGTCATTTTTATTTTTCTCTAAGACCTTGGTGTTGCCTTCGGGGTTTACTGACTAGCATTTAATTCAATGCTGACTGAGTTTTACACACACACAGACACACACACATTATATATATATGTATATATATAATCTCCTATAGTTGATGGGTTTTGTTGCCAGAAATTCCTTTTGCTTATCAGCAGGGAAGGTTTTTACCTCTACTGCTGGATTTAAAGGTGTTCCTTGAGATTCCATTCTTCAGATCATTGAGAAAAGCTTAAAGCTAAGGGAGGGTAGATCTGAACTGTGTTTGATGAGGGAGGCTGAGTTAAGTAATAGCTCCCCGGTTGGCTCAAGTTCTCCCAGATGTTAATGTCTGTATCAGAATTAATACTTGGAGATATTCCATTTCATGAGATTTCTGTTACCGAAAATTCTTTATATACAATTCCAATTCTAAAATGATTTTTTTGGTCATTAGATGTGAAACTTAACACGGGTCATCCATAACAAGCCACCAGATAGATTTTCTTCCTGTTTGACTTCTAAAAGCAAGTGCTCCTGTGATCCTTTGTGTGTCATTATCTGCTTTTTTCTTCAGACTTGCTGTAACTCCATGGGAAAGACATGGGATCAAAGAGAAAGTACAATATTAAAAAATAAACATACACCAACGACAATATAGTCAGTAATACCGTAATAACTATGTATGGGGCCAGGAGGGTACTTGAAGCAGCAGGGGACCGCTCTATAAAGTACATGATTTGCTAACCACGTTGCTGTACATCTGATACTTAATACAGAAAGATATTGGATGTAAACTGTAATTGAAAAAAATAAAATACATTAAAAAAATAAATAAATGGGCCATGAAGAATTGTGCTCACAATTATTAAGTAAATAAATATAGACTCAGACACTCGCCACAGTGATGCGATTATAAGAACTGGAAAGAAGCTGCCTGAGGAGTTGCAAAGGACTTGGCTTTCCATGAACTTAATGACTGAAACTAAAGTTCCTCCCTAGGAGATGAGCCGAAATCATAGCACAGTTTGAATAAAAATATACCTTACCAAGGTTACCGCACAAGCATTATGGCTGAGATTCTTTGGCTCTTGTAGAGAAAGCGCTGTAACCTCTTATTTTAAATTGACTTCCGTTGAGCAGTAATGCCTCCCAGCTTGCCCTTCCAGGCACTGTACTGGGTAATGCGTTTACAGGCTGGTCTCATTTTTCTTTTTGTAATCGGAGATGAGTCGCTTGCTGCTACTTGGAGGCAACTTTGGGAACGTGATTTTCAAGGTGGTAGTTTTAAAAAATGTGATTATTGGGAATAATAACTCCAGAGACAAAGATTTAATGGGATTACTTCCAATTTATTCAGCACATTGCCAGGTTATTGAAGTTCTAGTTTTAGATCTGTGCATTCGCGGTTCACATTGTTCCCTGATGCATTGTAGATTAAGGTTCTTACTATTATCTATAGGCATTAAGTTTGCCTCCAACTCTCCATAGGAGTCTCACCTCTCAGAACAATTATTTAGCCAGATCTTTGGCAGCTCTATTCCTTGCTTACTTACTACTACTATTTCTTTAACATCAAAATATAGAAAACATACATTACTGAAAGAAAGAAAACCCATCTCCAAAACCATTATGGTGTTTTTCAGTTCAGAGGCTTATTTTGTATGCATCATTTGATTTAATTTCCTCCGAAGCCCTGGGAAATGTGAGTTATTATCATCTTCTTAATGTTGTTGATAAATAGCAGCTACTACTTATTTAGCAGTAACTCCTCATCAGGATCTCTGCTGAACACCTTGCAGTTGATCCAAACAAATGCCGTTAAGAAACTGGAATTCACAGCATGCCCATTTTACAGATGATGAAATTGTGGCCAAAATGACATGCCAAGTTCACACAGCTAGTAAGTAGCTGAACTGGAATTCGAGCACTGGTTGATCTGCTTTGACTCTGCAGCCTGAGCTGTGGGTCTCTATAGCATGTTGCCACAATATTTTATAGCCAGGAAGCCTAGTGATGCCAGAAGTTTTAAAAAGTTGCCCTAGGTTATTAAGTGAGCTCCTAATGCCTTCCACCTGCACCTGCAAACGTCTTCCATCACACCCCACTGTCCCCAGGGTTTCTGGTAGCTTATTGCTACTGGAAAATTAGACAAAGGAGCACCCCCTGACCCATGGGAGGACGGGTTTTTCAGTAAAGCCTGCTTTTTCCTTCCTGTCTGACTGCCTTACGCCAGGGTCACAAGGATGGGTGAGCAGATGGAGCGTGGGTATGGACGTTAGCCCCTCCTCATCCTTGGCCCTGGTTGTCCTGGCTGAAACTAATAATGGACCATTCTGAAATAGTGTTAAGGAAAATATCCAAAAGATAATTTCTGTAAGTATGTGCTCTTACAAACCGTAAGGGAATAAAATTTGTACTCCACTAAGATGATCACGTTTTCCTTTCAGTACCAACAGAAGTGTTCAAAGAGATATACTCTGACAGCACTCATGTTACACAACTGTCCAAAAGCCAAATGTGTCACTAGTCAAAATGACCCTCATCTTCGCAAACCCCAAAAGAGGAGTTGAGGGTCATTTATGTAGTGGGGTTTAACCACAAGGTGATACATTGTGCTATACTTATGTCGCTGGGCTTGGCGATCATTATTTTGTATTTATTTCAACTTACTACTGTATCCCTTTTCAAAATCGATTATTTTTAGTTGTATACCTGCTCTGGGCATAAAGCAAATGTCCTATAAGCTGAATATGCTTTCCACTGCAGCGCAATACTAACATAACTAATAGAATTAATGTGTACCTACTATAATAAGCAAAAACAATTGCATGAGTGTGTAATGCAGTTTTCCATTTTACACTGATAATAATAAAAGAATTTTATGTAACCGGGGATGTTCTGGTTTGTGAGGCTCTGGAATTTTTAGCTTGAAAGATGTTTCATCCAACCTGAGAATGTTCATGAAAACACACAGCTGATTGATTTGAAAGAGCATGGTCTAGGGAGTGGTTCTCAAACTTGGATGTCAGCATCACCTGGGGAACTATATATAAAGGTGAAGGCTAATGCCCCGTCCTTGCTTTAAGGACCTTCGGCCACTGTCTGCTTTTTACTTGATCCTGTTGCACGCCTAATTGTTGAACAACTGGTCTATGGGCGAAGATTCCCAAACTTGGCTGCACATTAGAATCCCTGGAGTCGTACACTGAGAAATTCTTATTTCCTTGATAATTAAGTGCAGCCGAAACATTGGGAGGTTCGAAACCTCCCTAGGTTATTTCGATATCAGCAAAGTTTGAGAACCGGTAGCCTAAGGCCTTGGTACCCAGTGTGTGGTCCAAAGACCTCCCCTAGCAGTAGCAGCAGCACCCCGGGGGACTTGTTGGAAATGCAGAATCTCAGAGTCTCATCTAAAATTAATGAATCAGAATCCACCATTTAGCAAGGAACCCAGGTGAGTTTTATATACATTAACTTTTTTGTAGTTTTTTTTTTTTTTTACTTTTTCAATTACGGTTGACATAGAATATTATATTAGTTTCAGGTGTACGACATCGCGATTAGACGTTTATATAACTTAGGAATCAATCACCCAGATTAGTCTAGTGCCCACCTGATGCCATACATAGTTATTACAATATTATTCCCTATGTTGTACTTCACATCCCCTGTTTTTATCACTGGCAATTTGTACTTCTTATTCCCTTTACCTTTTTCTCCCAGCCTCCCATCTGACAGCCGTCAAAATGTTCTCTGAATCTATGAGTCTATTTCTCTTTTGTCGATGTTGTTATCATTTAAATTCCACATATAGGTGAAATCATATAGTATTTGTCTTCCTCTGACTGACTTATTGCACTGAGCATAATACCTTCTAGGTCCATGTTGTCAGAAATAGCAAGATTTCATTCTTTTTTATGGCTGAGTAATATTCCACTGTATGTATGTACTATGTCTTTATCTATTCATCTATTGACGGACACTCAGTTTGCTTCCATATATTCATGGCTATTATAAATAATGTGGCAATGAACATAGGGGTGTGAACATTAACTTTTGAAGCATTCTGGGTTAGGAAATCAGGCAGAGCTGGATTTTTGGCCATTTCTAATTAGCTAGGTGAGGCTGGGGAGCTCTCTGAACTCCAGCCTCCTCTCCTGTAAAATGAGCTTGATGATAACCAGGTCAATATTTTAGGCTTGCTGCAGAGATTCTTCAACTGCAATATGGAAAACTTTTAGCTTAATTTACAGAACAGTGAAGATACTCGGGAAACAGTAAGTCCCCCTTAACAGACAGAGTTGCTGCGATCTTTTTCAGCACTGGTGGGCAGAGGATAAATGAAGCAAAACATGGTCAGTGACCGCCATGACGGGCACTCGTATTCTTCTTGTATGAGGCAGTGTTCTTTGTAGCTGTGAATTGCAGGTGATTTTCATTCATTCAAAAGAATAAATGCTTCCCAAAGGCAAGTGCCTTCTTCTAAAAGGATAAGCCCTAGGAAAGCAGTCCTTAGCCACAATGTCCTTGAAGGTACCTTGGGCACCCTGCTTTGTTGTGTAGTTGTGCTCAACTTAATCATACAGTGCCACCTATTCATACTGTTATCTTTCATTTTCTCTTTGAGCTCTTACTCTATTATTTCCCTCTTCCTTGACCAAGAGCTCTTTTCTTTATAGAACCTCATATATAGGGTTGCTTTTCTTCTCTTCAAGCCACTAACTTCCGTAATTACCTATTTTTTCTTCATTTCTCTTGTGCCCCGCAAAATATATTCATACTGTTGCTGTTCTACTCCCTGAACTAAGACATGGAACTGACTTGTTCAGTAAAGTTTACGTCTGATCGAAAGGGGATGACAATCCTTTCTTTGTAGTGTAATCGTTTTCACATTAAGGGAAGTAGAAATGTCTAATGGGATACCGCAGAAGAAGTACCCTCAACTAATCTTTCTAAGCAGGATGACAATGAGTAATGATTACAGTTAATTAAGTTAGGCAACCTCCATTTCCATTCACTTAGCAGCACTGCTAATTATATATTCATTCTACAAGGTTTGCTTAGTTCTTCTGTAATTTGGATGCAGGGCTCTTTGTAGGCAAGGGGATATGGTACGATTAATGAGCTTTCTCCCACCAACTCTTCCTGTTTTCTCCAAATGAAATTTCCACATCTGGAAATTGCAAGAAGAAAAAGGAGCAAGGAAAAAAAAAATCAGCTGCATTTTAACATATTTCAGGCACAGCGCATGATTTATAATTATAATATTTTGTGGTAAAGAAAACAGTAGCATTTCATTTCTTTGTGAGTCTTGGGAAATTGTGGCTGATTTTAAAATAAAATAACTGCCGGACTTGGTTTTCAAAAATATAGATGACAATGACACTTCATATTGTACGCTTTTGTTTACTGTAAAGAAATGTGTGTTGAACACTTGCCGTTTGTCGGGCCCTGAGTCTAGTAAGTGAAAATGAGGGAAGCCCTGACTCTGGTTCTAGGTTTCTTTGTATGAACTTCGCTCATTCTAACAATTTACTCTTTAAAGGAAACCAAGAGAACTGAAGATCTACTTGGGTATATTGTTAGTGAAGCACTTGAAAGAAAAAAACAACTTTATAGGCTTTGATCAGATGGGGATTGACATACTTAAGAGTTTTATTTTTAATCTGAAAATCCACTTCAATCTTATGCTCTGGGTAAACAGTCATTACACAAGGCTGATGCAATTCCGTACATTCAGGAAGCAGGATTCAGGGTTTAACTTCAAATGTAATCTCGAGTAAGTTATTTATATTATTTCTTTTATTATTAAAAATCAGGATTTTCACGGATAGATTTTTGCTTCAATTTCAGTCATCTCCATTTGCTTTAAGAATTAACTGCTTCATTGTGGCTTGTGGTTGGTTTAAGATTGTTTCAGATTTTCAGATTGATTTTTAAAAGTGTGTCTGCAGGAAGATGTTTGAATGTCAAGCACTTTTATGTTTCTATTTTCATAGGAAGTTCAAATGTGTTTTGAGCAGCACTGGACATTATTAGAGTTTGTTTTTTCTGCAAGCATCACACAGGTGCACAACTTTATAGGTCCAGCATGTATGCATCCTCCTTCCTGCTTCTCTTTCATAACATCGGTTTGCATAAATGAGTGCACTGTGGAGTTCACATGAAGACTAGACAAAAATACAGGTGTCCTCATAATAATTAGCTCCTCTAATTCTCCTCTCTGGCTTATGCTTCAGTCTCAGAGAAATCGCATAGAAAGCAAGCAGCACGGTTATTACTAGAGGAACTGAGGTTACTGATTAGAAGGGAACGTAATCAGGTAGATTGAGCCTGTGAGGGAAGAAACCATTGCCGTGAGAGGGGAGTGTTTGCTAAACGCTCTCTGTGAATCTGTGAAGAATACCTGACTTTTCACGGCAACCGGAGTGGAAGAAACAGGTGCAAAAAGACTGTGCGTTTGTCTGCTTTGGAGAGGCTGGTCAGAGATTATGTACCTGCTTTATCTGTGCTTGGCTATGACTCTACCTCCAGGTTTATCAGACCCCATAGAATATGTAAGAGAAAAGTACCAACAGGGAAATCAGCAAAAAGCTTTCCTATGAAGGTGGAGCAAGCCACCGCAGAATTTGAAATGTCTGAGGTCTCATCTGGTGAGTAAAAGCTGCAGATAAATGCAACAGCCATTCAGACGAATGACAGATGCCACAAGCATCCGGAAGCAGGCTTCCCCAAAGGTGACTCTTTTGGTCAATTTGCAACCTCTAGGATGAATTTGGAGCACTCCTATTCCATATGGTTTGTTCTAAAAGTTTAAACTGGGGCTTTTGTTGTGAGGAAGGGAGGGAAGGTGTTTGATATTAGAGACCTATAAGAATGCAAATCAGTGAAATGACAAGGAACCCGGATTCTACTTTTTAAGTTATGGCTTTTATGGACTTTGTCTTCAGATTTCTAAAATTATTTCTGGTGCAATGAAAAAAAAAAATTAGTGACCCAGACCTTAGTTAATAAACAATAATGTTTCTACTTCAATTTCTAAGGACCTAGACTGGCATTAGAAAACCAATGTGAAGAGTTTTTGTCTTAACAATAGAAACCTTTGTAATAATATATGTATATATGTATATATATATAGTTTCCAGAAATTTACTATTGAAGAAAAATAGTAAAGAGTGTTGTGAACAGTAATTTAGATATGATCAGGCATGCATAACATATTGGGAAGCAAACTGGACAAGTGGTTTTAAACAGTAATTCTAGGCTTCCTGATTGCCTGAAGTATTTAAGAATGATTTTAAAGAGTAAACATTTATTGTTAAATTCTTGCTAGTAAATAAAGTAAAAAGGTACCCTAATTAATCATGTTACCTGATTTTGTTTTAAAAAAATGATAAGATATTCTAAAATTCTAGATTAGGAAAGATTTATTGTCGGTCCATACAAACTACATATTAAAATAGTATTAATTCCTAAATTATGGAAATTTTAGTAAAATTCCCATGTCTTCTGGACAAGTTTTTCTATCATGAGGACGGAAGATGGCTAATTTGGGGTGGGGGGAAGCAGAGCTAAAAGGGTTGAATTTAAGCCTTTTTAAAATCATGACTATATATTCGAAAAAAAGACTGTCCAATGAAAAGCGTATTTGGATCTCAAGCTGTCCCATAACTTGGTTTGTAAGAAAATCTCCCCACTTTTGCAAGTCTTGTCTCTCATTTGCTCTAAACTAAGTAGTTGCCATTTCTTACTTATCGTTTGCCTTTTAGTAATCGTTTTCTAAAGATTGTTTTTATTTGTGTTTTATTCATCAGACATTGTCATGGAAGTACAGAGGCCAGTTAATGGTTTATGAGTTCAAGCTGAGCCATACAGCTAAGCTCTGTCTTGCTTGACATTTCATCAAAAGCTGTGTTCATTTGCAATGTTTACCGACCTATTTATTGAACCCTCACAGCTTGAACTATGACACCAAGCTTGCTGACATTGCTGAGATTATCTCTAAATGCATGTACAAACTAAGGAAGAAAGAGAGACACAGAAAAATAAGTTAAAAGCAATCCTTGACCTATTTTAAAAATTATGCCTATACAACCTTGAATCTCTTGGCTTGTTTGATTGTTCCCTTGAAAGCCCCATGACAGAATTTTTCTCCTTTTATCTTCATGAAAACTCGGGTGGCAGATGGACTAGAGGAATGGTTCTCAGCCTTGAGTGCATCAGAACCCCCTGGAGAGCTTGATAAAATACCCTTGCTGGGCCCCACCCCGAGCTTCTGGTTCCGTCCTTCAGAGGTGTGGCCCAAGAATTTGCATTTCCAGGTGGTTTCTCAGGAGATGCTGATGCTGCTGGCGTGGGGGCCACACTCTGAGAACCACTGGCATGATGAGAAGGTTCTCATTTATTAATGAGAAACACCAAGATTCAGGTAGGTTAAGAATTTGGCTCATGAGGATCTATCCAGTTGGAGGACATTCTGGCTGGAGGGAATAAACTCATGCGCAGCTGGGAGAGTAGGGAATTGCCAAGGATGGCAGGGCAGTCCGAGTTGGTGGGAGATAAATGAATATTAAAAAAAAAAAAGTCATGCTCTCTGGAAGTTTACATTTTTGATAAAAGGGTGAAAGACCTACAAAATTAATTAATGCAGTACATACAGTAGGAGCTCCAGAGATAGTCAATGGATTGAGATTCATGTGCCAGGTAAATAGTTAGGCTCCGCAAAGTTCTTGTGGAATGAATGAAAACAAAAAGGATTTGGCTCATGTGCATTATTAGAAGGAAAATGTTCACTTTCTGTCTCTTAGTCTAGTTACCTGGGTTCTCTCTCCACATTGTTCAGAGACGTTTCCATTGCACAAGAAAATAAATGCACATCCCTAACGAAATTGAGGTATTTGTTAAATTAATGACTTACATATTAAAATACTGAATACCTATTTGAGGAAATTATTCTACAGAAACTAGCAATCAAATTACTAAAGTAAATAGGTGGTGCTTAGTTCTCAAATATGTAATATAAAGAATCCATTTTAATTACTCTTCTGATTCTTATTTCCGGAGGTACCTCTCCAAGGATTTAGTCTGTGATGTTTTTAACAAAATGAAAGCATGAGACATGTGTTTTATAAGCACTTGAATCTATGCTGTACATCAAAGTCTCCCCTTTTGGGTCAGTAAAAATATGCAGTGTTTTCCAACTCAACTTACAGAAGCCATGGTTTGGAAACTTCAACCGTGACAAGACTGGATATTTTACTTAAATATAATGTCTAATAAAAATTAAAATATATGTTTTAAGATGCTAGTAACTAAATTGAAACATTCTAAAAATTATAAACTTGGCTATTTTTTTAAAGTTCTATGCTCGTTTGTTATGGTCCATTTCTTTCAGTAAAATTTAAGCTTTGATATATTCTAATGGGGGTACAACATTTAAATTAAATGTATAATATGGATAATCGACTTTTAATGGACTCTGATCTCATTGTTTATAACTTAGAGTTGGAAGTGGGAAGGCCTTTAAGGAAGTATAGATGTTTATTATAATCATTTTTCTATTTTCTTGATATATTTAATCTATCAATATATCAAGAAAATAAATATAGTCATTTATTTCAGTTTTATGGTGTAGTCTTTTTCCTAGTCTTACCTATCACATGCTGCCTACAAAGGCTTCAGAAATCATCAGCATGACAGTGTCATTCCCATGTTGTTCTAATTCAGATACTATTCTAAGTTGACGGAAGAAGGGTGAAGCTTAGAAAGCAAATGTACCATATTTCTGACATTTAAGTAACAAATCAAATGACTTATTATGGACTGGCTCACTTACCAGTTTATTATTTTTCACTTCCACATTCATGATTAAGGCAACACATAATTACTAAAATAGGTAATGATTATGATGATGAATTATGGTTTTATTATGAGAATTAAACCATCTTTAATGGTGTTTTGGAGTATAAACTTGAGAAATAGAAGTAACCCTGTAGTAGGTACTATACCCTTTGACTTTTCATCATTGAATCCTTAGCACTTAATACCTACCTAGAATGTAATGAACTTCAATAGATTAGCTATAAATGAATGAATGACTCCTAGAGACAAATTTTCCCAGGAAAAAACAGGAGGTATTTTCATTTCAATTTTTGATGCTGTTTGTTTTGGTCCAAATGAATCATATCTATAATATTTTATTCTGTTGCTATTAGAGTATTAACTAAATGTGAGAACAAAAGCTATTTTTGTCATTTTATTATTAACAGATTTCTTTGACAAGCACATTTAAGTCTTTCAGAATGCTATCATCTATTTACCTTTCCAGTTTTCTGATTTCTCGTGGTCATGCTAAAATTATATCTCTTCAGTCACACACACACAGAGACAATCACACACGGTCTATATAGTTTATTTTGGACCAACACTTGAAATTGAATGGAAGTTGGGGGAAGGGAAAACCTGAAAGAGACGGATTTGTCCAGCGAATCAGAACTCAGATTTTCTGTTTTAGGGAAAGTATATGGTTAAGAGAGGGAAAGGAAGAGAAACGAAAAGGTTGGAGGGAGGTCCCCACGAGTTGTACCTCCTTAGACAGCCTTAACAGTAACAGAAGGGAAAAAAATGGCTTGGCTTGGCTTTACTCCACATTCAGGGCTCAAGCCAAGATTGAACATGAACCTGTGGAAATTAAAAAACAAAAAACAAAAAAACTCAAGTCACATGAAAGTACAATATGTAAACTTTTTTTGAAAGTTAAAAGTTAGATTCTGTCTGTGTGGGGAGTAAGGACTAAGATGTACTGTGGCTCTTACGAAATTATCAGGAAATCTAGACAAATCTCTTTCCAATAAAAAAATGAGCATCAATTGTGTCTAACAAAGTCCGTAGGAAAAAGAGCAAGGAGGACAAAGCTTGCCATATAAATAATTAAAGATAATGAAATATCTATCATGCCTAGCTGCATTAGATTATTTGACTTAAAGATTTTTGATACAAAAATTTCAGTGTGAATTTAGTTAAAAAAATACATGTATATGTATGTGTGTAATATCTACCTATATCTATCTCTATAGCTAATGTGCCTTAACATAGAGAGTAACACTTATCCAATAGATTATGTTATTTAGGCTCCTTTGGAATTATAATTGTTAATCATAAACTAAACCAAATGAAAAATAAAGTATGCCACATGTTAAGCCATTGCAGTGAGTGAAACAATTTCTGTGCGAGCTATCCTGCTGTTCACATTTGTTTATAGTTATGCTTCAGATACTATTTACCAAAACACTGACAGACTCCTGCAAGCACAACTTTTAAACATTTACCTTGGATGCCCTCAGGACTGTGGAAATATTTCTATTGGTTTAAAAAGCAACCACAAAACAACAATAAAACATGCTTCTACTCAAGGCCATTTATAGCACAAATAAAAAGATTCTGTAAAGAGGATTTTGAAACATAAAGAGCTTTTGTGGTTCAGGTAGTTCCAGTTATCCTGTTCTTAAAAGTATGAAATTTAAAAAAAAAAATGAGTATTCAGTAGCGATAATAAAATTCAACAGATATTGGCTTAGATTTGATAGTTTGGAAACCAGCGGCAAGTAGTACATAAGTAGCACTGTGATGCCAAAGTATTACAATTCATTTTAATACTGTTGGCCAACCTAAAAATACATAAGACACTCTTGCATATTTTTCTTAGTTGAATAAGAAAAAGTTTGCGAATAGCATCCCCAAACTGAAGAATTCTGGGGTTTAATTTTTTATTCTTCAAGTAAGGGGGCTAGACTAGATGATTTATAAGGTCCCTTATATTGCTCGTAACAACAGCACTTTCAGGAGCATTTCCACAGAAGAAAGAAGTAAACAAGGTCCTAGCTGCTGATGATGCTGTGCCCCGTATGTCCTTCCCAGCTGGGTTCAATGCAGTTCCTGGCTCACCCATCTCCAGACTTTCCATCTTTTGCCCTGTTGCTCTGCTTAAGGGCTCGCTCCATCTTACAAACTGCAAACAGGCATGAGTAAGCCAGAAACATGGGCAGAGTGGGGATGGGGTGCGGTATATCACCAGGATCAACCTTTAACCACTAGGAAATGGGAGGCTTGGGAAAAAGCGCTTCAGTTCCGTCATCCTTTAGTGGGACAATTCTCAGGCGTGTTTCGCACTGCGCCTCAGAATGTCACCAGCGGGATGGTGCCCCCAGCTGCCCCCAGTAGTGATGTGTCCATTAATACATCCTTTATTGCGCACTTCCCCTTCCTGATCTCCCTTTCTCCACCCTCTCGCTTGTGTTGTACTTGCTGAAATTGATGGCTGGGTAAACTAGGTGCACCCTAAGTCCTTGCCTTGGTGTCGGTTTTGGGAGAATAT